>JAODVM010177280.1:0-14203 GCA_025400095.1 Phenganax marumi
ACAAAGACTGTTTTCGGAAATATTTTCCTCAACCACAACTCAGGCATACATCTATACACGCATTCTTGAGAGCTAACTTCTCTTGTAGAAAGGAAAGCAGCACCAATTTTCTTCAATCCATCTCTCACGCTCATGTTAGATGATTTAGCTTCTTTTGCTGCATTAGCAATAGCTTGAGAGCATTCTGTTTCATCTTTTGTAAAATAGGAGCAAACGTAGGTTATACATTTGTAATGATTGAAAACTGGTTGCAAGTCAACATTCGCAGCAAATCCCTTAAGACCAGCAACAAAGTAATTGTTGATAAAGCAACTGTCTAACGGTCGTTTGAGATGCAAGTCAAAGTCAGAATCTGGTGATAATGATAGAGCCCAGTAGTATTCATCTTCAGTAAGGCCCAGTGAATGTAGTAAATTTTTCTCATTAGCACAAGCGTCATAGGTATCTTTTGAAGGATTCAATACTTCATCAATTTTCTTTTTAACTACAGAAAGGATTTCCTTACGTCTCTTAAGCATGTTGCTTTTTATCTCATCGTGTACATTCTCACCCACAGGTTCAGCTATAATTGTTTGTTTGGTAAAAAATTGTCCAAAATTGAAACGACAACTTACGTTTTTATATTTCCTGCATGTTTTTGAATGGCTGTGCTTTTGATACGTTTTCACTAACTCGTGTAATTGTGGTTGAACTTTTTCACTAGGAAGATAACCTTGAACATGATTATCAATGTAGTCTATGTAGGCATCCTTGGTCGCAGATGTAAGTTTCGGGCAATCAGAAGTCCATATTAACGCATGTAAATGTGGTGATCCTCTCATTTGAAATTCAATTCGAAGTGCGTAATAAGTTATTTTTCCCACTGGATTACTTTGACTGAGAAGAACTTCACTAAAAAATGTTTCAACTCTGTGTTGAAAATGTTTGGCAACAACGACAGGATTCGCATTTAGCATTTTACACCTCTCCTGATAGGTTAGAGCTTCAACTTCTTCTTCAGTTATATTTTTGCCTTGTGTTTTAGCTACTATTTGAAACAATTCAGGCCATCTGAGGTCAGCGCATGACAAAGTCATGAACCACGTTGGAATACCAAGTTGTTTAACCATTGCAACTACTTCATACATAAACTTTTGCCAATAGGGTGGTGTGCCAGGAATTTGTCTCAGAAATAGATACGCTTGATCTTGACATACCAAGCTTTTTAATTTGTTTACATCTGACTTTATCTGGAATGCTGTAACAGGCTGACCTTGGATCTTTTTCAAAGCAACATTAATGCTGTCAGCAACTTTCTTTTGTTCAGTTACAAATTGTGCAAAAAATAAATATTCTGGATTTGTAGCAAATCTTCCACTGTAATGAAGAAGACGAGCATTGAAATACTTCACAGGAGATAACTTCACTTGTCTTTCCTCCATGTAACCAAAGCGCCCTTTTGGAAATAATACTGGAAAGGCAAGCACTTCACACTTTTTATCAGTCATTATGGATGCAGGGTGTCTATTTTCTCCAGGAGCAATATCATATATTTCTTTGCCTAGTGAGCCACTTTGTTGTAAAGTTACGGGATAGTTTGGCAGTACTGGTTGCAAACATGTTTCATTCGATGGTTGTCGATATTTACTTAAGAGATCTTCGTTTTCCTCTATATCATTATCTTCATTTGGTGGTATTTGATTGCCAAAAGCTTTATCGTTAGTTGATGTCTCATTTTCGTCCAAGGTTTTAAGCCTGTCACTGATGTTATTAATATCGGTTGTTACATTAGAATATAAGGGATTATGTTCCTTTAGCCAGTTTAAAGCATGTTCAACAAGTCGAGGTCGAACTGATTGGAAATATACATGACCTCTAAATTCAAGTTTGCGTTTAAGCTTCAACATTATTATACCTGACCTTTCGGGGGCCCGAGGTAAAACTTCGCAGGTTTGATCACAATTAACCGGTACGTTGCAGATAGCTCCTGATATTTTTTTCTGTTGTCCTTTTGGCATTACAATGATCTTTTCAAATACAATTCTTTGTGCAATTAGAATTTGTTCTAGTTTTTCTAATAGTTCAAGTTCTGGTGGAATTTCATCAACAGTCATGTTGTTACACACTGCTTGACAGGGTATTTTTCCTTTTGCTAATTTTAAGTGACAAGTTGTACAAATATACTCTTTGTTATCAAACGATGCTACGCTAACAAATACAGATTCTGGAACAGAATAGTAATTTGTTTTTTTTAATATCATTACTGACTTTCTATACAAGAGACGGTTGCAAACACCACAAATGTAATAAGGACCTTCTCTTATTTTGCATTGAAACTTGGATATAAAGTAATTCAGATCAATATTATGTGAGACTGACTTAACTTTTTTGTATTGAGTTTTTTTTTTCTTTTTGAGGTGAGTTAGTTGTATGATATTTACGCTTCATGTTCGCTCTGTTTTTTTCACGATGCACTTCTTTTTCACTTGAATTCAATGCTTTGTAATTGCACGCTCGTTTTTGAAGCAAAATCGTTTTTACCGCGCAATCCATTGACTTGTAGTTTAGAACTTTTTTGTTGTTGAGAAATTGTCTTTTTATAGGGTCCATTTGTCTGTTTTTCAAGTGTAAATTCTCAAGAAAAGCTTGCTTTCTGGCAGGATCCATTTCTTTGTATTTCAAGTGTAAGTTTTCAAGAAGAAGTTGCTTTCTGGCAGGATCCATTTCTTTGTATTTCAAGTGTAAGTTTTCAAGAAGAAGTTGCTTTTTGGCAGGATCCATTTCTTTGTATTTCAACTGTAAATTTTCAAGAATAAGTTGCTTTTGGGCAGGTTCCATTTGTTTGTATTTCAGCTGTAAATTTTCAAGAAGAAGTTGCTTTTTAATAGGTTCCATTTCTTCATATTTGAATGCTCTACTTTCGCAAGGTGCTTGTTTTTTAACAGGGTTCATTTCTCTGTATTTCAGACCATTAGCATCACGAAGAATCTGCTTCTTAAAAGAGCTCATAGATTTATACCATTTTCTCTTATTCTCACGTACTTTTTCATTTTGCATGTTGGACGTGTGTTTTCGTAGGACTCGTTTTCTTTCTGCGGATGTTAATGAGCATGGGATGAACAAAAATTGAAGAATATATTTAGTTTCATCAACATTAGCAGGTTCAAGTTTTTCAAGGTATTCCCATATTCTATCAACTACAGCTTGAGAATTGGGAAGGTCTTTAATTAAATTCAGTTCACGTGTTTCACTGCTTGCAAGTAAAAAATACTTTGTTTTCTGACACTCCTTCTTTACGCCAGGTTTGTGCTCAAATATACATGCTAAATAGTGATTGGAAAACCGAATGAGAAATCCTGTGTTGTTTTTGGTGCCACCTGAAATTATGTCTTTCAAAGCTGGTTTGCTGGAGTGCAAAGTGCGGTGCAGTGTACCCTTATGTCTAGCTGTATAGGTTATGTGAATTTCAACACCACATATGTTTATGCTTTCAGGCAAGTTAGCTAATAGCGACGGATTATCGTCAAGAACTCCACTGAACAACTGAGCAGCATGTTCACAAATAGCATTTTCCGTTTGAATATTCCAATAACCACAACTCTTAAACTTGGAAAAACAAATTGAATAAATGAAGATAAAGAAGCCTTGTGTAGTGTAGGCAGAATCGTCATTCATTGTTTCAACTGGTAATAGATTTGAATTGTTGTTCGTATTAGTGGTACAGTACGGCTCAGTAGTACTAGTATTCAAACTTTGTGACGGTTCATGATCGACTTCATCATTTATTTTTACACCTCTTAATTCAAACAAAGCACCAGGTCGGTATAAAAGTTTAAAATATTCTGTCAAATTTCTGATCGAATCGAATTCCAATAATACACACGTTCCACACTGATGAGGCATACCAAACGAGTCTCTAGCATGAGAATCAAATACCTTCAGTAAAGCATCAGCATGAACAAATAGAGATACAGTGTTAGAATCAATGGTTAAAAGAAATAAACTAAACATTTCTTGATTTAATTGATCCAAAGCACAATCTAAAGGCATAACATATGGAACATTCTCATTCATAGTTGAATAATGTAGCATACCCGTAAAACTTGGGCTAAATTCAAGTGAGTAATCAGTATTTTCAACAGTAACCATTGTTGGCAGTTCTTCAAGTAGTAAATATGTTTGTCTTGATAAATTTGACAAAGCAGAGTACAACTGATTTCCAAGGTTCATAATATTTACTAAATCACTTGACTCAAGTATTGAACTATTGCGATACAAATATATTAGCGAACATAAACTCATAGGTACACACTGACGACCAGCATTTTCACCAAAGATGTCAACATTGCCTTGACTATAAGGAGCATGAATAGTTTTTTCAGGTTTATTAAAAGTCGGACCTGGGTTAACTTCAACATCTCCACAAACAATAAGTTTGCAGTAATTTACTCTGTAGCTGTGATTTAAATCTTTGTATGTAGTTTTTTCTATTTTGCCAAGGTTGTTTTTATTCAACTGCTGCTTCCTTGTATCATTGAGTTTACAATGGGATTTTAAACGTTGTAACCCGATTTTACGTTTCTTACAATTTGTTAAAGCAGACATCGCACATTTTAGTTTTGCTTCAATGAATTGTGGGAAGCAATTCTTATTTTCAACTCTCTGACGTTCATGAGTGAAAGCTTGTGTATATCGATGAATATGAGAAGATGCTGGTATATTTCTCTTTATTTCTCTTCGAATGGCTTTCCTCAATTTTCTCTTTTTCCTTAATATGCGACAAAGTTTACTAGAAGGAATTCTACTTGGTTCTCGGTCACGTTGTCTTTTAACATGTAAACAGTTATTGTATTGATTTGTACTTTTGCATGTCATACTTTTAGCATTTGCTGGTGTAACTTTGGCATTCATTGTTTTAACTCTGGTATTCATAAATATAACATGGGCATTCATTTGTCCATTGTCGACATTCATTTGTCTAGCACTAGAATTCAAAGTAATTTTCTGTCTTATTCCAGATTTAGCAGGAGGCATCATCAGAACCTGAAAACATCAAAAACAAGAGTAAACGTTTTGCAAGTAATAATGAAACTTGAACAACTTATTGTCATATTTAAGGTGGTCTGGGATTTTACACTAGCATTTTAACAGCTGAATGGTTACTTGCTCGAGCTTCCCCTATCCCCACGTCTTCAATGCAGAACAAAATAATTTTCTAAACCTGTGTTAGCAACATGCGAGACTGAGAAAATACAAAATTCAGTCATCCTGGATGTGAAAGAGACACTGACATGCCTCACAGCCATGCAAACTGCTATTAAAGTGGGTTGACAAATGCCCATAGAAACTTGATGCATGTATGACAATGAGAAACAAAATTAGTCAATAATGCATATGAAAATAACAGAACCTAAGGTATACATTGCCATGCAGTAATGTACTACGACTTTGAAAGTTAGAGAAGGCTAGGTACTCCTCAGCCAAAACTTTATAATGGGCTGCTTTTTGACAGAGTCACGACCTTTCTCAACAGTTAAATTACAACAGTTTCCAACTAATTACATTATAAGAAAGGCAATTATTAGTAAATAATGCGCAAGTTTTCTTTAGTCACGATCTTTGAGTGTCCCCGACTAATTATTAGTAAAGCACTCATTGGTAGGTAGTGCATATGTTTCCTACAACATTCACTGCCAAGAGGGTAAAATAATTTGGCAATAAAATGTTTTGTAGACGTCAAACAAATACCACCAATACCCATGAGCTAAATAATCACCACAAGTGATAGTTCGAACATATTTGATCATGTTTTGTCTGAATACGAGAGCCACCGCATGTATAGCCAGGTTATGCTAAATACCATTCACATTTGTGCAAATAGCAATGAATCTACGACCGAGTCTACGACTATGGCAATGTGCACACGGTAACGTTTTTTAATTTTGAGCGTTTTCATTCCTGTTTTCACTGCAGCTAATTTAATATATTGAAAATATTTTCCCTTGGAAAGTGTTAACTAAGCGTTAAAACGATAAACGAGACACAAACGTTTTTGGAAACGCTTGAAAACATCGCTCGTGTGCACGTAGCCTATAATTCAAAAATCGGCAGGTAACGTTCAATATAATTTCTGCTAAAAGCATCATGATTTTTACTTACCTAGTAGTCGATCTTGACTTTTGTTTAATGCAAAACTCAAAGTTTACGTTCTTCAATGCAAAATGAAAAAATTTGGACCAAAAGCACAAAAGTGACAAAAGCATTGATGCTCAACAACATCAACAGGAAAATATTAGCGCAACCACGGCGCAACACCACCAATCAGTGGCTTCAGTGTCTGTCATGTGACATACGTCTTGATGTAGTTTCTACATGAGACCTATTTCGGTCACCCTGTGGATGTGCCAATTTCTAACCAGTGAAATGTATATAATATGCATGACTAGGCTGATGCATGATATGAAAGTGGACATTTTAGTGCTGTAACATTGTGGTTACCACAAAAAGCCGAGTACAGACCCGAGCCCATTTTAAGACTCCGCCCCCCTACGGGGTAGGCGGAATAATGGACTTTAACGTTATAGACAAAAGTTGAAAAAATCTTGAATTAGGAAAATCTTTTACCGGAGCCTGAAAGAGAATCCTGAATTTAATAAAACTGCCAAGTTTGGGTGCGAAATGTTGTAAAATAAAGAAAATATAGCCGTACAAAGTTGGCCAATTTTGTATATTTTTCAGAATTTGGGTATCCATTTCCCGCGCGTAATAGAAAAATATACAAAATTTGCGAACTTCGTACGGCTACATTTTCCTTATTTGACAACATTTCGCACCCAAACTTGGTAGTTTTACTAAATTCAGGCTATTTTACTAAATTCACTCTTTCAGGCTGTGGTGAAAGATTTTTCTAGTTCAGATTTTTCGAAATTTTGTCTATAAGGTTAAAGGTCCATTAGGAACCCAAAAGAGGAACGCTTGACGAGGAACGCTTTGCCTGTGTATCGCACCTGCGGCGTATATTCAAGGGCGGCGTTTATGTATGACATCAGTTTTAACAAGGAACTATATTTAGTAATGCGTCAGCAACATAAATACGCCCCTTGCTGAGATCACGAAGTTGATTTCCAACGTTCAAACTTCAAGACGACGAAACTCAAGGGGGACGAAACGGCAAGTGGGAAACGTATTACTTTAAAGTAAGAAATTGCATTGAAACCTTTTACTGCCACATTGTTAGTGAAATTCTAATAACAGTATTTGTTTCACGCAGGCACGTCCGTCGCTACTTGATTCTTGGCTAATGGCTTCCCAAATTATAACAATCAAGTCCCTGAAAAATGAAAAACCACCTCAATCACCAACAAAGTGCAAGAAAACCCTGCACTGCGCTGTCATAACAAAATCTCCATTGAAACCCATCAGATATGGAGGCACTATGTTTGCCCTTAGTTTGTGCGAAGGCGATCCATCGTCGACTCTAAGAGCAGTCTGTTTTGATGAAGCTATTTACAGTAAGTTCGAGAGCTCCAAAACATATGACATCTCTGGATTTAAAGTGAAGAAAGCACAAAATGCAAACTATTCTGACGTTGAACTCATGATTGATCAAACCACTACAATCGAAGAAACAGCACATAAGTTTGATGTTAAAAAGCAATCCTTCACCATCGCCCAAATATTGAGACGAGAATCACTAGGTTGCAGATTCATCGATGTAAAAGCAAAGGTTGTCTCTGTTGAAGAGCCCTGCCTCGTTGGAAAGCATCCTAACAGAATGCAGAAACGTGAAGTACAATTGGCCGATGAAACTGGTTTCATTACCTTAGTTTTATGGAGAGACAGAGCAGAGAATTTCGAATTTGTCGTTGACGATGTCATACACATCGAAAATGCTGTCACAACAATTTTCAACAACAAGCCAATGCTGTCGACTGCTTTTGAATCATCTATGGCTAAGAAAGAAATAGATATGAAAATTCCATCCTGTGCAAAGATGCCTTCAAGAAAACGTGGAATAGTGTCCTCCGTTGAAAGCACAGTTTTGGGTATCAAGGAGTTTAGAGCAGTATACAACTGTATCAGCTGTAAGCACGAGATACCGTGGACAACAGTCTACAGTGACACTTCGCAAGTAATCAAATGCCCTTCATGTTTCACTACATTTTTGGCACAGTCTACTTCAATGTCAAACGAGTGCTGGGTACTGTTATCCACAAACCACTTATGGTTTTCTGCAAAAACAGGAGTAAGTAAATCACCAATAAGAACTCTAATTCTCTTCTTTGATTTAATTGTTACACTTTAAATCTTACACTTTTCAGGTTATTCTTCATTTGTTCAGCTGGCAGCAACCTAAAATTGAAGCGTCAGAGCACGATCTTATCAATGTCTTGAAGTCTAAATATTTATTTAGACTAGATTTCGAACGAAAGGTAATTGAGCATGTTTCTCTGATGTCAGATATGTGCCCTGAGGAAAATGTCGGCGGAAAGAAACCCAAAGTGATCAGTGATCACGAGAAAACAAAGCAAATCAACCCTACTGACGATGATTATGATATCAGTGAAGAACAAGAAAAACAACTATTACGAATGGATACCTCTGAATCGTCCGATGATAAAGTCAAGGTTGATTAATAAAAACTACTACAAAAAACAACGAAACAATTTCACCTTGCGTTAGAAAATTGAAATTTAGTTCCCCAGGACTTATAGTTCAACAGATTATGTAACGAGGTCCGTTTTATTCGTGTGATTTAGTGCAGACGAATCCAATTCACAAGTAGATTTGCTTTGCTCTTTCTGCATAACTTCCTCTTTCGCTTCCTACCACAAATACATTGTCGAATCAGCTAACTTTACCAAACAATCTCCAAAGTTTGTTACGAATTTCGTATTCACATTTCCAATTTTTGCCCAAATATTTGTACGTTAGCGGTTGCGAAGTCACCGCCCTCCCCCCCCCCTCCCCATATAATGCAAATTGTTATTGTAAACAGACTACATACGTTGTGGTAATTTACGCTCATGGCAAGGAATTCGTCTCAAATTCAACGATACTACGACGTGAAACGGACCTCAGAATTACCAAATAAAAAAGGTTTTTTCGTATTAAGTTGAGTGAACTTCTGTTCTATGTACTCACACTCCATTCATATTTTTTTAATTACTTTCTCTGTTAAGTAATCGTTTGTGTTCGCCTTTTTATTTCAAGTATTTTAGTTATCCTAAAACTATATCTAATCATCATTTGTAAAAGTCAATGCTGTAGTACTGCTATATATTGATATTACTGATTCTTGTGTTTACATCTATGATTTATAAAACTGTAGTCGTTTTCCAGGTTCAAAATTGCGAATTCTAGCTATTTCTTTCTATCCTGATAAATTTATTACATCATTACGTTGCTACCTCAAAACAAACAGAAACATAATCAATTAATTAGTATTGAAATCATGAATTTTGGAACCCTTGTACAACAAACCTTATCGCCGGTTTACACTATCAAAGTTTCTGTGATCAAAGTAGGAATTTTTCACAGGGAAATTCTACGTTCTGAAAAATTTGGAAGAAATATCAGAGTCAAGTGGTTCAATGTCGAGCGCTGTATTAGTTCCCTTAAATATTTTTAGCAAATGCTTGAAAACTTAGAATTTACCAATCCGAAATTTTCCACTTTGATCACGGAAACTTTGACAGTGTAAACCGGGCCTTACAGTTCGGTGTGGTTCTGTCTTCATCAGATATATAAACACTCGGGTTTATATATCTAATAAAGACCTAAAACCTCTTGGACGATTTGTACATGCAATGAATATTATTGTGAAACAGTCGACGCCCACAACTGCAACCCTGTACATTCAAATACTATTCGCATCCACCGGATGCATACAATTTACAAACATACATCGCCATGACCTCTCCATAATTCACAATCCATAATGGACCCTGCTCTGTGCGGTGGTGTAAAATGTGCATAATATAGTAGTGTATGCAATTATTTCATGTGTGAGTTTCGTGACATAGCCCGCTTTACTGTAGTATTCTGTAGTCATACTAAAGACGCACACTCACATGCAACTCTGTCTTCAAGACCCACAGTTTAGTGTACCGTGTAAACTGATGCAAAGCTTTCAGAAACTGCACTCTCCTTGAGGTCTCTAGTTCCAATTCGCACGACTAATACGTTGATGTACACTTTCCAAATGTGGTTGAGTTTCCCCATTCTCGAACGGAAAGTTCACGCTACGAGTATGCAAATTCTAGAACCGTATTGTGATATCCGATATCACAATTCAGTGCGAAGCATTACAACGCTTGTATTTCGCCATTCTCAAAAGGAAACTGTCTCATTGGAACTACGCAGTATAAAGTCAAAGTCGCGCATTTTACTATAACGATATCCGATATCATAATTCAATGTGAAGAATTACAACACTCATCTTTCAGACATTTTTGACAGTTTATTAAAACTACACCAACGTACCGAGAAAAAAATGCGACTTTGTTAAGCGAAATAAAGATGTTATGATAATGCTTGGCTGGGCATAGCGACCGCCCTTCGTGTATGTTCGGTAAAATGTACACAGACAGCCAATTGCGCGAAATAACCGACACGACTGACAATCTCGAATGCAGTTTATCTTTTCTACCTAAACGCGAGATATCTCGCAGACAAATAGCAGAAACACTGCGTATTCCGCGATATTACCATTACGACTGACGCCTAGTATTGAAAGCTGCATGAAACAAGTATGAAACATGTGAAAACCGCTTTTCGTAATGCATCGACGACTATGGTTAATTGTTGCGGACTATCGCGGCAAAACAAACAAACTTGTCTGTTACGACGGTTGGCGAGTGTCGCAGACAAGACGCATCAGTGGTTTCAATGTCCGTCATGTGATCGTACAACTCGTCAATTCTACATGAGACCTATTTGGGTTACCTGTGGATGTGCCAATTTCTAACACCGAAAAAAAAAAGAAAAAGCCGACTACAGACCCGAGCCCATTTTAAGACTCCGCCCCCCTACGGGGTAGGCGGAGTAAATATGCGTCGTGTATACCCAAAAACTAATACTAATCTGGTTGTTTTCGCCATGCAAAACAAAAAGAATCTTATTAAACCAAATTTATTCAGAATAGTACGATCAGTTCAAACTGTTCTTTCTAACGTTTCAGTCATTGATCAAGTATGACAGCAGAAAAAAATCCAAACGAACATACTCATGCACATGTAGCTACAATCAGTCTCAAAAGTATCTGTGACACCTAAAGTTTGTCACGATAAACTGAACGTTAAAGGCTACATATTGCCCATTCCACCCCGACTTCCCCAGTTAATGTTGTTCTAGAATATGAATTACACATACAGTGCGTGTAATGTAGGCAAAAACAAACGCACAACGTTGATTACGGGCAAGGGGGATGGAGAGTTGTAAGAATACTAAGCACCTGAGACTTTCTGTTCCAGGAATTTTGAAATTGAGTGTAGATATATCTGTTTTAGCACATAAAGTATTACTTGAAATTCTTTAGATCATGATACACGATGCATTCTTCTTGCAACTCACAATATAAAATTTTACTCTTGAGAGATCAACATATTCACAACCAGGAGTTTTCATGACACTCCGATGTAACATTCTTCACTAATTAACATCTCTCTACAGTAGAAATGCAATGAAATCTCACCATATCCAAGCGAGTATCGCTGAACGTTTTCTCAACACACGATATTTGAACAAATCAATGACAGTATATTTAGCAGTATTTTTTTTCTTTTCGTTTTTCTTTTTCTCGACAACGTCATTAAAGACATCTTTAGGAAACTCCAACTTATTGAATTTTACAATCTTTGTCACGACATTCTCTGCTTGATCAAATCTTTCTTTCGTTATCAACCAACGGAATGATTCTGGCAGCAGCCTAGATAAATATAATTATTGGTTGAATCATCTGTATATCATTTCGTTAAATCATCCGAAATTTAACCAGTACTCTTTAGCTTAGTGCACAAGGGGTCTCCAAATTAAGGAGTACTATTATATGCCATAATGATAGGCGTCACTTTTGGCTAAATAGCGCGCTAAGTTGGCTTAGAAGCATTCTTAGTGGTTCATACCGAATGGACTAGCAGTTCATAGCGCAAAAAAAAAATTTCTTAAAACTACCCGCCAAAAGTTACCACAAATGTTGCAAATTGCTTTTTTTTATTATAAGATTTGTAATTTGTTTTAGATGGGAAGGATTTAGTGGGAAATTACGGCTTAATTGTCTAAAGAAAGTTGACGGAAATTCTTTCTCAAATTGTAAATTTCATTTGAAGACAGATTAAAGCTAATGCTTAAAACTCTGGCTATGTTTACCGCAATTGACAAACTCTTATGAATTGGTAACCAGTTCAGCTTTTGAAATATATCTTTGGATCGCACATCATACGAATCACCCGTCATGACACGCGCCACTTTCTTTTCAAGTTTACGTCAGTTTTAAAACTTTGCTTCTATTGCCATCGTTCCAAATGATGAACAAAATAGAAATGGGGGATTGTGGATGCATTGCACAATTTATTCAGTTTATGTTTAGGAACAAAGATTTCGCCTCCTAAGTGAGCCAATATTATTTGAAATCTTTTTAGGCTGTTCATTAGTATGCTTGTCCCAATTCAGTTTCTCGTCTAGAATTGCCCGAAGTCGTTATATCCTTAACAACTTGATTTCCAAGTGTGTACCAAGCTGCTAATATGCTTTTCAAATGATGCATCTCTCGTTTACTTCCGGGTATAACTGCCTAATACCACATAACAAATTTTCTATTTACCTCACTTGCGGGGTCTTTACAGAGAAATATCAGACCTCGGTTTTAACGGTAAAAACTTCGACGAACAGGCTCGGTCTGTACCAAGGAGACCTCGGTCGCGTGTTTCTCTGTAAACACCTCGCGCGCGAGTAACAACAAGTTAATATCTGTCGAGAATTGACATGTGACATTCACAGACGTTGCACTTACACAGTTACACTTTACCACTAAGACATTTGATTGGCTAATACTCAAATGAACAGCTTAAATTACACTTGCATGCAACATATTATAATAAATCTGTATATAGTATTGATTCTGTATCTGACACAATAACAGAGAATATATTGGCCTCACTTGAACATTGTCTGGCAATGTACAGCAACGTATGTGCCCTCCATTGTACTCTGCCCATTACAAAAGAATGTACTCATCAAGAGGACACACAGTTATATCTTTATGGATTAAACTAACGTCGACTTACCATATAAGCCCAATTTGCAGCAATGTTGTCACAGATATAAATAATTGAATGTAACTCCAATCTTGAAAAACAAATGCTATCAAAGCTAAACTCATGACAGCGAAAGCCCAGAAGTTAACTTGTATTGTACCAATCCTACTCCGATATTTCAAAGCAAACATTTCAATTATTAAGACATATGATGATGCCTGCAGACCCTGAAATGTATCAATAAGACAATATTTTAGACCACTATGTCCATGTTGAATCTGAATGCACATATATCTCCACAACAAAACTCAAACAAATTTGACATTCAAGTGCTCAATCAAGTACCAATTGTTTTCAGAAAATCTACATGTTTTCCCCAATATATACTGTATGTTTCATCATTTGGTGACACTGATCAATATTTGGTGTAAGCTGGCCTCCCTACTAATCGATCCACTACACCCTAGATTTCCCTTCATTTCCCGCCAGTTCATTTACTGGTGAAGGACAGACCTATGTATCGAGAGTAGCAATTCCTTCTGATGCATAACATCGCAAATCAACATGACGAGATAGATAAGAGACCAGTTAGTAGAAGGAAGATAGTACAAGCAGGGTAGACACCAGTTAACGAGACTGGCTCTGCGCAATCACAACGTCAAATTCGTGCATTCAGAGGTAAATGTAGAGCCTAAAATTTCACTGTAAAAACAAATACTATTAACACAAGAAGTTTCAAGAATGAACACGGAAGAAAATGGTGAAATTCGGTGTCATGACTGTACGGAACGAGTCGCGTGTAAACCTAGCCAAAAAATACGTGCAAAGCTATATAAACAGTAATAACCTCCATAACTAGTCCCAGAACAAAACGCAAGATGACGAATGCCATATAGTTTTTGATCAGAAAGAGCAATATGCCAAGAACGCAAGGAGAATACAGACAAAATAATAGCACAGGACGCCTT
>JAODVM010177391.1:0-14203 GCA_025400095.1 Phenganax marumi
CTTTTATTCACTGACGTAATTTAACCGTTGGTTACAAGTCGGTGGATAGTTAAATCATCATTAAATCATTAAATCATAAAATTTGATTAAAAAGACTGTCAAAGAAACAAAGAATTCAAGAAAATCTAAGGAATTTTTGAAACTCTAGGAAAAAGAAATAATTCTTAGGATGTCCAACAAAATGTAAGATTGCTTGACTGCATGAATATTTTAAACAATTCTTTAATTGCTTATACTTATAATTCTTTACACTGCGGGTCAACAATACGTTTGTGTATGTGATAATAGAGTGAAAAAAGCTTATAATGTCACTTCAGTGGTTGTAAGAATATACCAGCAACGTTGACTATAATTAACCCCTTGGTATGCTGAAACTTTTGGTGTAAATCAAGCAGCGATTAAGGCTACCGCATTTTGTCGTACGTCCTGGTCAGTCTGAGTCGAAGATTTTTGAGCTTGCAAAACTTTCATCATTCATTCTAGTTGCTGCAAATGCACCGGAACTATTAAGGATCTATCAAATTCTCCTATAAGCAATAGGTTTGGTTGACCACGGAAGTTTCGCCAAAATTGTCCCCAGTTTCAAGGTAATTAAGAAAATCTTAAGTGCGCATCGAAGAAAATTTAAGCGATAAGTTCTTTAAGTTGTGGAAACACTGTGAGTGTTTAAAGTGCAAACATTGCGCAAAACGAAGGCTCCGACGAGACAGCTTCCGCACAGTCGCGCGATGGCCAATTAAACCATTTTTCGGCTGTTTTCACTCTTGAAACTTCTTGTATTAAAAGTATTCATGATTATGCTCTACTAGTCCTTGAATGGGTAAATTCGGTGTCGTGACTCCACGGCACCGGTCTGTAGCCGGAAAATAACTGTCATGGCCAAAAACATTACCGATTTCTATTTTGTGCTTCATGCAACTTTTCTCGCAATGATTTTGGTCATTGCTTGTACGGATTTCATCCAACTGCAGTTTACTTGTAAGCGCAATGTCTTACGACAGTTGAAAGGGTTCTGTTAAGTATTTAGAGACGAGGTGATAGGTGTATGCGACTAGCCATGCCACTTGCCAAATGACGAAACTTCGGTACATTCGGCTAAAATTTGAATGATCTTATTTTTCCAGTGAATACTCGGCGAGTATATAATTGCATCATTATGCACTCTCTGCATGAGTCATTCGGTTACTTACCAAACAAAAGATTACAGAATGGCGAATGGTGATATACAAGAGGTACTTATTTTCAAATTCAAGTCAGGACATTTATGCAGCTGAAAGCAAAAAATATTGGCAAGGGTATATGGCAGGCTCGGACTGGCCCCAATTTAGGAGCCTTGCCATTTCAACTGTGAGGGGGCCCCTGAAAATTTTTTCCACAAAACCTTAAAAGTTAGATTTTAGTGTGTCTAAAGTGAGTACCTCACAGTTTAGGCAAAGAGTTTACTGTAAAAATATTCTGCAGATTATACGCCATTAAAGGATTTATATGCGAAATGAAAAAACTGAATGTTTATTTAAGCTCACCGGAAAGTTGAAACCACTGAACTGTGATCCACTGACTGTGACCAAGGCAGCCATTTTGAACATATTCCTTAACCGCTGGTGCGAAGTACTTAAATTTACAACTCATTTTTCAGGCCTTTATTGCTTTGGTTATTGCCTTTCAGCCTGTTTTAAACTTGTCTGAATGTTTTCCTCAATTTTCACTCACTTCACGAATGGAAAGATCAAAATTATTCGTTCAACTCTTCGCCAATATATAGGCATATGTACCGTCAGGGGCCCATTTTGATGTCCCAGTAGGGGCCCATGTGCCATGGCACAATGGCACATAGGGCCAGCCCGAGCCTGGTATATGGAGTCTCTTAAGAGATACTTGTTTAACTAACCATCAATGCAAAACTTACTGGTTATATAGATCTATTATCATCCAACTAAGCTAACATATTATTCAAACCATAGAACATATATCTGCCTGTCTGAGTCAAATATACACTGCATGAGCAAATCTTTTATCGCTCAACTTAAATGTTAAAAATCTAAAAGTTTCCGTAAATTCGGTATGAAGTTTGATTTGAAAAGTACTTCAAATTTCAACAAATATTTAAATCTAAAACTTCGCCCCAAATAAGTCAACCTTTTAACTTCAAATTAGTTTTCTAAGTAAGTTATAAAACATCGGACTTTGTGCTATGTACAGTCTCCAGCGAGAACGCACTTACTTATGTACGCCAAGGCTTTCTCACAAAGTTTGTTAATTTTTCTCCACTTTGTACGAATAGTTTTTTTTTACTTTTTCTCTTTATTTCTTGAATAAATAGTATTCAAATGCTATATGGTATATACAGTCCGCGGCATATCGAAGAAAACCGACCCAATCATTACGCGTACAACATATTGAACTCCAGGGGCCGGTTGTACGAAGCCCGTTTTGCTTAAACGGTGGATAAGCTCAAAATAGAAATCATATTTATATATTCCTCGTACAGTTCAACTAAAAGTTTTTAAATAAATAAAGTAGTTTTGCATCGAATTTTCGGTTCAGCTCTTAAAGCGAATTTTCGGTTCATCGAATTTTCGGTTCAGCTCTTCAACATATTTACTAGGAGTTACAATCGCAAGGGGTGTGCTGCCGTGACACACAAATTGGAAAATTCACAAGTTTCAAAATGTTTAGATCACAGTGACAATTTGGACGAAAAATTAACAGACTTATGGAATTTACCTATGTTAGTTTTTGCTCAACATTGTTCTTCAATACCACCACCTGTTGTGATATCAAATTCTTTTTAAATAGTCCTCTTGGTTTAGTTTTTAAGACTGCATGTATAAGTTTCTCATTGTGAACAAAATAATTTAATGTTTGCTTTTCTTTTTGATAGACCATAGTCTGTTCTAGTCGTCTGTGGTAATGCCTTAGTAATCATCATATTCAGAAGTTTAAAACTTTTGATTTTTGCAATGCTAAGTAAAGCCGAAAACGCGCGTTATATGACCCACGACTTGACCCACGACATACGACTTTTCACCCACGACGCACGACAAAAAGGGACACTCCAGCTCCTTTTGCATGTGTTCACGCCTGCATCCATGGCTCAAAAGTGGTCGAATTACAAGTTTTGTTTATTTTCTTAATCTACAGGGTGTCCCCTAAAAAGTGATTAACTTAAATTCAAATTAGCTGTTCATTACATATATGGATCACGTTGAATTCAGACGATTAAAACTCCTTGTTAAAAGTTTCCGAAGTGCATAACTACATCTTTTAGATTTCACGCATCCTTGGTTCAAAACTAGTCAAACTTCAACGTTGATATTCTAATTTGAGTTTAAAGAGGACTCCTGGTTTGAGACACCTTTGTATAATAATAAAAGTGTGACCCATGACTTACACTTGACTCCGGTGACGTTTGGCACGTGAAAATAAACTAAACCCGTGTATGCAAATGACAATGGCATCGGGCTGGGCAAGTCACATCACATGCATTTACATCAAACATGCTTAGATTTGAAACTTGCGATACGAAAAAATAATAGAGGCTGCCATTCTTTTCGTCAGAGTCCTTCGCTGCTGGAATAAAAACGTGTGTCTGAGCACATAACCGGCTGCTCATCCAAGAAACACATTCTGTGCCCCAAAGTATGTAAAAATATGCTGCCCTGCACAGTAGTGTTTATATTACTGCAGGTAGCGTACAAAATGATTAAGGAATAATAGAGGACCGGTTTTCCACGTCTTGGTCTGTAATACACAATGGAAAATGTAGGATAAACAAGTTCGTAACCTCTTCTAAACTAAATTTAATTAATACATTAACTTCCGTGACGAATTGACACATGCAGCGAGCTTGGACTACCGAGAACACATCACCATGTTATACACAGCGCACATGCAAATTTAATTGAGTAGAAACAATTTGATCGCTTTAGAGTAAAATTAGGAGGAAAAAATTGCTAACATTGACCGGAAAAACAAAAGGTCAAAAGATTTTCTTTCAGTTAGTCTCAATGTTAGTATACTAGAACACCGTATAGAAGTCGAGAGGATAATTGTACACGTCACAGCGAATTATCGTATGCTCTGCGTTGGTGCTTCAGTGATACACATGAATCCAACACAACCACTGTAAGGCCTGGTTTAGATGTCAAACTTTACATGTACCGAACCGAATGCTAATGGGCAACATTCTTTGTTTAGGTTCATTTCCATTCGATTTGGCAAATGAAAAGTTCGACGTTTGAACAGGGCCTAAGAGTCAAGAACAAGGAAAAAATTGTTGCCTCGCAGCTGGTTTTGAACTTTTTTTTCATTACACGTTGTACGAAATTAATGGGAAATTTTTTGTGTAGTTGCAAGTTTATCTTTAGTTCCAACTGAGGACTGTATGCATGTGGCAATTGCTGGATGATCATCTCCTTTTCACGAGTAATAAGATCTGGTGTTGAGCGTGACATGCAGAATAAAAACAGAAAGGCTTTATACTTTATTGAGTAAAATACCGATCTTGTAACCAATAAAAGGTTAAATTACATCAGTACTAAATGTAAAAAGTTAAAGTTCAAGCATTGACTACCTATTACGTGTATCTTATGACACATTGAGGGAGATACGAATTCTTAAAACGTTCGGTCTTACTATGGGTTCAGGCTTACTATGAAAGTTCAGGCTTACTATGAAAGTTCAGGCTTACTATGAAAGAGAAGGGAACTTAAGATTCTACGACACGAGCACAATGACTTGGTCGTGATTGCTCGTGAACACTACATTGATTTATCTTACGTTGAAAAAACTGTTCAAAACACGAAAAACAAATACAGTATCGATGATATTACTACTATATGGTCCTGCCAACACTAGCAACAACTTGTGTTATCATGCTTTCACAATTTATACAGCGCAGCATACATCTCGTTAAAAACTGCATGATTCTTGCGAACTTTGGCCGTAAGCAGGTGCAGGTTGTATGCGAGACGGATCACGTCTCGCATAGAACACGGTGTGAGATTTGTCATGTAGATTGATGTAAGAACAAATTTTTTCATTGTCTGTGATTTTGTGTTTAAAATATCGGGTCCTTGTTTTAACGGTCGCGTCATAGAACCTGTACTAAGTTGTGCATTGTTGACGGAGTAATATTATCCCGGGTGTATCCGGTTGACATAAAACAGAATGGGAGGAAAGGATATTCGTAGCATTGACGCTCTAGTTGTAATTTGAAACCACTAAATGTCATCTCAAGAATGTCTTGCTAACCACTAACCTTTGTCCAGTTGATTCATTTTAGTCTGAGCTCATAGTCCAAACAACTAATTGAACACACGGCGACAAACGTGTTTCAAACTTTGCTATAAGAACTGCTCGTTTCTTGAAAATCTCAAGTCAAACAGACAGACCAAATTAAAGAAGTCAAGTCAGAATATAAACAAGCGAATCAAGTTGCAAAGCGAGACAGAAGGATAATCAAACTATTTCGGACATGATTGCTATAAAAAATTCAAGAAAAGCCCTGCGACTGAAGTCCGATGAAGAAGATAGTCTGTTAGCCGGAGTAGACTTCCAAACCTACTATCTTGGGCGAAAAGACACTCAGCTGAACCCAACAGATGTAGACACTGTCCTCGAAGGTATATATTCGCAATACATGTATAGTGGGGCGCTAAATATTTCAACTCAGTTGACAATAACAGTGGACCCAAATCAGCTTGTGTTTCGAGACGTGATGTCACATAATATCGAGTTCGTTATTCCGCACTCAAGTATCAAATCTGTGCATTGTGCGAATAAAAAATCTAAATTCCCAAATGCCGTAATGATTGTGTGTTGTTTACCTACGCGAACCGTAGCCACTATTCACGTCTTGC
Organism: Phenganax marumi; assembly: GCA_025400095.1. Classification (NCBI taxonomy): domain Eukaryota; kingdom Metazoa; phylum Cnidaria; class Anthozoa; order Malacalcyonacea; family Clavulariidae; genus Phenganax; species Phenganax marumi. The sequence continues at coordinate 5,862 of JAODVM010177391.1, forward strand.
ACTGCATTAACCAAAGTCAAGCAAAAGAGTTCTATGAAGCCGTCAACGGAGCGTTTGATTATACCCAAGGAACAGAAACTTGCAAAGTTAAGCAACAGAACTTGGGCAAAGAAAAAATGAGCAAAGCAAATAAAGGTTTAAAAGAAAATGCGTTAAGTAGCTTCAAAGTAAATAGCTCGAAATCGACAAAATCTCGAGAACGGAATACTGCGAGCGCGGCAACGAAACAAAGACCAGAAAATGAGAACACGATGTTGCTCGGCGCCGAATCGATGGCAGACAAAGGTGCAGCTTCCTCAGACATGGCGAAACCCCTTACTCAAGATGAAACCCCGATAAAGTCAAGAACTCGAGTCAAATCGTCTCTTCAGTCGAAAGGCTCTGAAGGAAGAAATCTGCTTGATAACACGGACTCTGATGATGCAATTGATGACGAATTTATGGACTTTGCACGTAATAGGTCTCTATCTGACAATATAAAGGCCCGATTTGGACGATAGAACGTCTGCAAACGTTAATGCAGGTACAAATATACTAGATCAGTTGTTGTTATGAGAGTAGTTCTAAGGAAGTCAACGCACGCGCTCTACATTGACGACTTCAAATGGGAAACGTCCACGTAGGCGCAAGAAGTGTTTTCACAAAATTACGTATTTGAAGAGTGTTAGTAAATTGCCCTGGCTGATTGCAGCAATGAAAACAATAGAACTAGAACGTGGGTATCTTATAACGTGAACCCTTTGAAATCGCATTTACACTTATTCATAAAACAGCCAGGTTGAACACATAATATATGGTTAGAATCACATTTATTATCTCAAGTTTATGATCTCGTCTGCTCCTGTTTTTACGCCATTGTACTTTATAGAAAAAGGACAAAAGCAGTTAAACAACTACAGTATGATTTCAAAGTGTTCACGTTTTTAAGGTGTTGGTGATAAACGACGCACTTCAGTGGAGTTTATGCCTGCTTTTAACATATCGTAAGAAATACTGACAAGATTATTCTGAGTAAAGATTTTTACATGTAAACAACGTTACAGCTTTTTCCGCGATTCATTGTCTGGGATCAATGAAGCAGGGAATGTTTTCGAATAGGCAAGGAATTATACGCATCAAAGATCACTGACAATAGGCATCGCCAAAGAATTGTGATGAATTTTAAGATACATGAAAACCAGGACTTAAGTCACTGGTCGTGCTACCCAGAAGTGAAGTATCTCATTTCAACTGCAAACAGCTGAGCTTGCTTCGACAAATTTGTTTGTTATTTAGTTTTCGTTTATAGCCGTATTTGGTATTTGCATCGAATTTAATTACGGTATATGTGCAATAATTTTGAATTTGTTTGAATCCAATTCGTATGGAATGCGTCGTTTATAACAGGTCTCACTCATGTAGAAATTGATACTTTATTTATGGCGCGATAGGAATACACTTAAGAATTGCGTTAATAAGTAGTTTTCCAGCAAAACGCTTTTGCAATGCTACATTGCACTTTGCTTCTAAATTACTAAACCGCGATAACGTGCTTGCACAGTCGTAGTTTGTAAACAGACGCAGTGTTTGTAGTGAGATGCTATTTTTATTATAGAATATATTTTTGAAGTGGGCGATCGCGTGTTTTCATGTGGTTATTGAATGCAAGTTGTAATGACTTTGTAAACAGACGTATAGCGAGGACTCCACGATTACCTTTGCCTTCTGAAAAGGAAAAGTTTAATTTAAAAATGTAACACAGAGAACAACTACAACTTATGAACAAGGGTTACAGGTCTACTCCATCAACGACATATTTAAACAGAGGCCAGTTGTAGGAAGCCCGTTCAGCTTAAACGGTGGACAAGCCAGAATATAAAACGCTTCCTCGCACCTTGTAAATATATTGAATCCAGTCTTATGTGCTGAACGGCTAGTTAGGTACATACATAACTTTCATTTAGCTAAAAAACTTTTAGTTTGGTTATACAAGGAGTATATAAACATACTTCTATTTTTGTGCTTATCCACCGTTTAAGCTAAACGGGCTTCCTACAACCGGCCCCAGGCGTTAAACACCAAAACAGTACATGCAACTTTCTTATGAAATCTGAACGATTCCTTTTTATCCTTCACACTCCTAAACAACCAAAAAACAAAAAAGAGCATTTGCAGCCTAAAATTGTCAAAGAAATAAGAAACCTGAGCCAGGACAAAGTGTTTCATGTCGAATCTTATAGAGAAGTGCAAGACCTGCTGATAAGTTTGACTTTTGGTCGCAGGTAACAAGTCGCTGCGGGTAAAAAGTCGCAGATCGTAAAATCTCCAAAAATATTGTCGGAGGTAAGAACAAGTAAGATACTATTGGGTATAATACTTTATTAGGCATCACACATTCATTGGTTCTTACTAGTGGACCAGTTTTCAATGTAATTAAGTTATTAACGGAGCCGTGATGTCTATAATCATAAAAGAGATGTTCTACTGCATGGCACTTGCTGCTTGGGTCTTGAAGACCAAGTCATATACATCAAGCCAAGCTCCGTTAATATTTAGAGTCTATTCGTGAGAACTAATGAATAACTAAAAATTTGAATAGCATCTCTATAGACTTTTTTCAACGGGCAGTTTATTCATTGAAATAGCTCTCAAGGCATACTTTCCATATTATTCCTCAACACCTTATCCACAATAGGCGACACGCGACCGGAATTCAAATCCCTGGCAGGACATGACGCTAACTTTGAACCTTGACACATACATGTCTGCTATTAGTATTGATAAATAACAATGGGATTTTATTTCCTTTAGGTGGTGAAAACGAAAAATCGTTTAAATCAACTTTTTTATTCAGTAATACAAGCTACTCGGTCACTTCTTGCCGTAATGACATATGACGAAAAATGTCTTTGCACAAGAACTGAGCTAGTTCTTATTGAAATTCAATATTTATCTGACAGCAAGCTGTCAAAGTCCAATCACCTGTGCAAAAAAGGTATGAATCGAATTTGGCCCAAAACTGGAATTGAAATTCGATAAAGATCAACTGAAAAATGAAACTAAATATTCTTCATATATTGATAACATCCTGAAAGGTCAATTTCATATGTTCAAATCGTGCATGTACATAACTTCATATCTGCAATCAGTGCGCGAGTTTTGACTTTGTACCCGAGAATTAATTACATATCTGTAGTCGCCAATCCATTATTTTCTCGGACTGCACACAGACTGAAAGAAACGTTGCAGGCCCAAAGAACTGACCATGATATGAATCTACTAGAAGAACGTTTGCATTGTCTTTAAACAACGCACACCGAGAAAAGTTGGCTAGACAAAATCAAATCAATTGTATAGTCACACTGTTATAAGCGGCTTTGCATTATGCGCATACCATGTTTAGGAATAAAAGGAATTATGGGACACTTTGGTATTCCCTCTTGGAATCGCCATAACAACGCAAGCCATGTTATACGAAATAGTCTTTTCTAGCAAGTGGCAATTCAGCCACTTCAAAAATTATTCAAGTTGCAGTGACTCAAGAGTGCACTTGCAAGCCGAAAATGATTTAATGTCTAGTGTACCATGGCCTCGATATTCGTCGAGTAAAGCTCTATTTAGCGGACGCGGTGCAAACTACTAATCGAGTACCTTCGAATAGTTGCCATGGTAGCTCTCAAAGTATTGAAGTCAGGCCTTTCGTCGCTTATCAACGCACGTTTTGAGCAAAATCGTATTAACTGCATGTATGCCATATCATATCTCCCCGTATCATAAAGTGTGAAGTCAACAGGAGCTATACATGGCTGTCTCGAGAGAAAGGGAACCCTTATAGCTTTGAATCCGCTTTTTCAATACAAATTATTGAATTCATACGGTTTTAACTGTAACCAAAATTTTTTGTGAAACTAATTTTGCTATCATTATCGCTGTAATATCGCTATCATTTGTCTCAAAATTAGTTTAATTATAACATTAAAAAAATGTTTTGTCACAGTATAGCGTATATCAACTTGAATTTGAAAGAATTCACGTCTTTTGTGATACCCTATAGAGCATTTATATCGTCAGTTCACATGTTCAATTTATTTTGACTATAATTCAAAATGGAAATTTCGCATGTTATGTGACCTGTAAAATTTTCCGTGATCTTTTCTAAACATTGCACGTGAGTGTGGTTATGCTGCCTTGACAGTAGTCATAGAAATAAACGGCACATTACGCATTTTACTGGCGGTACTGGATTTTCTATACAGTGAGCAAAAAATATTTACTATTTTACATCGAAACAATACTGTAGGAAAGCTAGTTTGCTTTGCTCAGCTGTAAAGCTAGAGCAAAAATTCCAAGGGGACATGAATTCTTGGTTGATTAACTAATGAAAAAAGTTGATTTTCCAAGAACTGCATACATGCACATGCCCAGGTCTAGAATGAATGAATAAGCTATTCATGTGATGCATTGCATGCATGAGTTTTCATGTTACGTCATCGGCGCCATGCTGGATAATGTTAACAAAGGATTTTTTCTATCTACTGTAGAACTGAAATTTCAACCAACATAGCGAAAATCTTCTTGTTTTTTATCCCGGCCAAATGCTCGTACACCATGGAAGCGTGTATGGATCCGATGGACCTACACTACAGTGCTGTTGATCGCATAACCAACATGATAAGACGCAACGAGAGCTGCAAAATGAGATGAGGAATCTGATATGCACGTGCCAAACGTTTGTCGCCTCAATCTGATCACAAGATAAGCAATCTGTTGATGTTAGTGTTGACTGCATGGAAAAACAAAATTTACGTGTACACAAAGACATTGGCAAGTCGGGCATATTAAACCTGGCGTGCGTCACAAGATATAGATGTAATTCCTTTCATGAACATAACCAGGGGCGGACTGGGCAGTCGCACTTACCGGACGATCGTGCGGTGGGCCGCTGCTTCACTGGGCCCCCTTACAGATCATGGAAAATTTTAAATAATATTGTTCTTTGGCTGCAATGCATTTAATGTGGCCAGTAATAGTTATGTAAATTTAAGAGAGAGAGTGGCGGAGGGTTTTGGGGCCCCCTTTTCATCTATTCACCTGGGCCCCTCTGAAATAGTCAGTCCAACCCTGAACATAACTAGGCATATATCACCAGGCCATTTCTATAAATAGAAACGAGGAATGAAGAAACGGAATGGAAAAGGGAACGGGAATGCAAACACATGGAATAGTAGAGAAATCTCTAAAACCCGGAGCAATAAACGCCGGAACTCTAAAATCCGGATTACCATTGGCGATTTCTGTTTCCTTGTGATTTGTGCGCGTCCTCAGAAGAGGGTTTCCTACAATAACACGAATAAATAACCTGCAGGAACACGTACGTCATTAACCTATGAAGTTGTGAACTTTCAGACAAAAATCAAATCGGTATAAAAATGTGTTTGATAACTTACCCTCACGGTGACCCCATGGTTGCCTACATGTACAATAAATATCGTCCTCATCTTGTTCTTTTGTGTGATCAGCTTGGTCTTTCTCCTTCCTCTATTCACTTGCAACAAAAACAGCTGATAAAAACAACGTATTCTCGCGTGCTCCAACGTAATAGTTTTTGAATCTCCTAAATTATCTAACCATACTATACAAACTCTAATATACTTTTGTTTACCAAGATAACAGTTTCCTTTCTTTTTCTATTGAAAGCATTTTCAAACCACATTCGACCATAGGATCAGTTAGGAAACATGTGTTATCTTAGCACGATCCTTAACAACAATTTAAGAGAATATTGCAATACTTTTGACAAATGTACTCATTACATGCTTTGAATGACTTTTCAGAAGCGTACTAGCTCATTGCATGCTTTAAATGGAGGATCCACAACACAACTTTCAACATTCTTTCTTATCATTTCATACTGAAATTTAGGTGCTAGATAATCGCAGCTACCATTCTTCTTGCACTTATCACAGTAAGCAGCAAATGATCTTTCAATTAAGATGTGAAATTGGTATAGGAATAAGTGATAAAAGAGAGCCGACTGTAAACCACGTTAGCTCTTCTTCAGTAAGACCCTTACAACAGATGGATGCACGTAGCGTTGCTGGTAACCTTTTAAAAGCACAAACCACAACGCTCCGGTAATATTCAACCATGGGACCTTGCAAAACGCGCTAAATCTTAGAAAAACAACCTTATTTTGAATCTTTCAATTCTTTTCTGTTTCTATTAATTCCTCAAAGGAAAGTTAATAATCTGTTTCGCCTCCTCTAGTCAAATGAACAAGTTTTTCCACCACAGAAACCATCAACGATTTTTATATATGCATCGATTGCTGCTTTAAAGTTCTTACGTAATTGTTCTTTATCGAGTTGCCCATTGACAACATTGAAGTCGTATATTGTTAATAGAATAAAATATTAGAATTCCCTAGAGCAAGGCATTGACCTTTTAACCTAACTTTGTCGAGATAGCTACCACCACCAAATGTTGTTGAGACTATTGTGCAAGCTTTACCATAATTTATATGGCTTTCTGTCCACATAAATTGACCTCATAGCGTGAAGGATCTTCGTTGGTAGCTCCGTCTTCTACCGCTGAGTCTGAGTAAAGATTTTGTCTCGTCAAAATTGTTTAATATCCACATCACTAGCATGTTCGACTGGATATAGGATTTTTGTAATGGATTTTGTGAGCTTTTACCACGCCTATACAGGTTTCTAGTTTTGTAGTCTGTTCAAGAAATCAGCCCTTAGCAGTCTGCTCTAGATTTCCAGCTTCAGTAAGTAACGAGTGGCGCATATGTGTAAGTGTAGAATCCATTCGAGCTGCATCATCTCTATTTAAAACTGTCCTCTCTCTACCATCCTTTAGTTGCAGAACGTTGGGGCCCATATCAAAGCGCGAATCCAATGAGCATCAATATTAAGATTTACTGCAAACCTTGTCTAGCATGTTTTGACACAGTCTTCGTAGCTCTAACATCGTGTTTTGCAAAAATTCTTCTTTTATTCTTTACACAACACAGCTAATGGCACCTTCTGCCCCTTTGCACTCTCAAGAGCCTCATCCCTCTGAGTGTGTCCTTATTCTCTTACGTATTCACTTGAAAAACAGAACAGTCATGCAAATTGTCATGACTTCATCATCTTGTATCTCGAGCTTTCTTTACTCCCATGGGCAAAGATTATGGCCATTTTATAGCCATTAGGATACAATAATGTATTTCAACAATACCCCAAATACCAATGCCTGATGGTCGGACAAAAGTTTCTTCAACTTACAAAGTTTGTTGGTAAAGTCGTTTTCCTATATTACGGTGTGTCAAGAATCAAGCCTGAGCAGCACAGGCAAGCATGACACTGAAACTGCTCTGTACTGGTAAATCTTATATGGTGGATAACCACCAATGAAATGGTTCCAGTGAATATTTGTTTTTAATTATATTCTTACAACATACAGTGTAAAAACATTTGCATTTCATTAAATATGAATTACTAATGCTATTTAAAATTACGGAAAATTGTATAGTACATTTACAATATTGAAAACACAGTCGGTTGATATGATTAAGAGCAACACTGTTGCTCAAGATTAGAATATGCAAACAAACGTTCAAACCAAGATCAGTTTTGTTTTGAAAACATACCTTTTTCAATAAATCTTCGAAAGTCTCCGCCACCACAACTTTTTTACGTTCAGTTCCCCCAAATTTGAACAACTACTTGCGGTTTTTGTGCGATGCAACAGATTTGTTTTTCAAATCAAAAACCGGAAAACGATTCAAAACTCGCTCAGACGTTTCATACGTGAAGAAAATTCTGTTTCAGTTTTGGTCAAACCGCAGATCACAGACAGCTTTTTTGTTAAAAAACGTCTTTGACGTTTATTTTCCCAGGCCACGGAAAACTTCTTCGCGGAAGTTGCGCTTTCTCCTGGGTCTGCATGGGAGAATGCTAGTTGCATTTTCTCTGCAAAATCCCGCCATTCGCGGTGGTTTGCCCGGGCCTGTCTCCCCTCTTCCGAGAAAGGCAGATGGGATTATATATGCATTATACTTGCATAACCAAAGCTCCCAAAACTCTTAAAACTAGTTTAGTAAGCAAGTAAAGTGATTTACAATTTACTCATTTTATTCTACATTTATCCTTTGGCAGTTTTTGAAATTTTAGATATGGCCTTAACAAACATATTAACCATGGTGAATGGTTTAATTACCTAGTCCTGAAAAGAACTGTTTAAAACACTCAATAAGATTGAGATATTAGAAAAAGACTAGAAAAACACTATGCATTCGGCAGACCTCTCTTCAGGTGTTACGTCTGCTAACTGAGGTGAAATTTTCGGTTGTATATATACTGAGGGTAGGA
>JAODVM010177502.1:0-14202 GCA_025400095.1 Phenganax marumi
TGTTTTGGTATTTACATGTGCAGGGCCAACCAAGGAACATAGAAACTGATGATCAGTTTATGAATTCAGAAGTCCATATGTCAAGGTACATAAACCTCTTTGTTCTTTCTCTCAAAACTTTCTTCTGACAATCTTAGCTTTGCCGGTAATATTTCACAGCGCAAAGCAAAAAAGAAACATATCAACCACTGTTTAAGCTAAACGGGCTTCAACCGGCCTCAGGTAAACGCAAAAAATTTCTGTTTTTTTTCTGGCAGCGATGCTGAAAACACCATTGATAAAATTGAGCCATCAGATGAAGCGTATAATGGTGATTCGATGACTCCAGTGTTTCATTGGACAAATAAAGCGTATACCGCCGAGCAACTGACATGTATCGTTTTGGAAGAATACAACCAGGAACATCTCTGCATATCTCAGCCAGTGAACGTATTGAACAATGTGTCTTTTTTGGTTGAATAAAGCTGCTTACGACATCTGGACGACCTTAAATGCGATGATATGGGAAGCTGGAAGCACAATGGTTCACCCAGAGATTGGTTCTCTGTTACAAAGGGTAACTACGGTTTAAAGATTCTGGAGCAATTCAAAAAGAAGCCATCGGAGGCCTCGCAAGATATATATGAGCTCAAAAGAATCTATTACGTGAACAACTCGGATGAAACAATTAGGAAGCTAATCGCAAAATTAGAAGGTATGCATTGCGGCAATGTGCACCAATATTACAAAAAGTGAAAATGTTATTTTAGATATTTATGACGTTTTGGTTATTTTCTTGCAGATAACAGTGGAAATGCTCTGCCTTATGCATTGGTGCAGTACTCTTTCAAAGGTGAAGAACATGAATTGCGGTGAGTTATGCTCATGAGAATTCGAAAACAACGAAGTCCGCGTACAGGTGTTTGCAACCGAGTACCAGAGAAAAATTGAAGATATCAGTTCAAAAAAAGCAAAAAACTGCAAAAGAAGTCCTTGATGACATATATCAAGAGTCAGGAGACATGTTACATGCTAGATCTGCCAGTGAACTTCCTAGAGGTCCAAAGGACTTGTATAACGCGAGACATCTAGCAAAGCAAATGCCAGAATGTGCGAAAGAGGCGGAACTCATTCAGAAATCATGTGGCACACCTACCAGAAAGAATATTGAAAACGTTTGGACGCTTCTTGAGCGAGCGAAACGCGAAGAGGAACAGTCAAAGGATTCCGTATTTATACGCGAATGTTCAATCCATCCAGATCTCTTTCTTGTTCTTGCTAATGACCGACAGTTGCAGGAATTGTCTCTGTTTTGCACAAATGGGCCAAGAATTCAGCGTGTTTGGAGTTGATCCAACTTTCAATATTTTTGATCGGAACATAAGTTTGACAGTGACCACGTTTCGTAATCTGAAATTAGTTAACCCAAACACAAACAAGGCACCTGTCTTTATTGGGCCCTTAATGATGCATCAGAAAAAGGATTGGAAGACTTATTCAAAATTTTCTCATGCATTAATATCCGCGAAGCCAGAGTTGGAGGGCATCATTGCTTGTGGTACAGATGGAGAAAAAGCACTCATAGACGGATTTAAACGGAACTTTCGTTTCGCTGTTTTCCTGCGCTGCTTTATCCATTTTAAAGATAACGTTAAAAGAGAGCTTACATCGAGAGGATTTCCTCCCGAAGTTAAGAGGTTATTCATTGACGAAATATTTGGTCGACAGGACGGAACTACTAAATTCAAAGGGCTCGTAGATCGGGACTCCGAAACTGAGTTTGATGAAAGGCTGCAGACATTGCAAAGTGAATGGGAAAAGCGAGAAAGTGGTGGAAAGGACAACAAATCCACCTTTTTCGAATGGTTCAAACAAAACAAGGTACCGTACAATCAAAATTTACTTTTTAGTATTCTGTTGCTTTGTTGAGAGGATTATTCAGGAAAAACAATATACAGTTTACGAAAAATACCAACGTGTTCTTTTACCTGTTCTTTCGCGTGTGCACGTTTGCTCATTTTATCGAAAATGATGATATATTAGATTCTTTTTTGGTCCTAGGCAGAAGATATGAAGGCATCAATGATAAAATCTGTTCGTATGGAAGCAGGTCTCGGCGATCCTCTGGTTGAATACACCAACAATGACCCAGAGTCTGCTAGCTTCCTCATAAAGCATGGGCTCCATTTCGATGCTCAAAAACCCCACGATTTCATTGAAAGAATAAAAGATATTATTGAAACCCAACAATGAAACGAAGAACGTGCAGTATTTGGAAAAGGATCTTATCGTTTGAGGAAAGAATTCGAGCACTTGGGTGTTGATGATCATCAGCGAAGCCATTTGTCAGTTGTGCAAACGAAAAATAAACTTGCTTCTTATTTAAATGCAGGCATGGACGACAAAAAAGATGTTACCTCTCCAGAAATAAATGAAGAAGAAAACGACAAAGAAAGCTTGTCTTCGGATTTTGAAGCAGCTATTCGAAAAGCAAACATTCTGAGTGTTCCACTGTCGATTTTGGATGGAATGATTTCCAAAGCACAAAACCTATTGGCAAAGCCTGGAAATGTCGTCCCCACACTGGGTGCAACTGATGGCTCTTTTATTGTCGCTGGAATTGCAAATAAAGTTCATAGCGTAAAACCTGGAAAAGGTGGATCTTGGACATGCGGCGCAAGCTGCATCAACCGATCTACAAAGGTATGTGAACATACCTTGGCGGTAGCCCAAGTATCCGGAAAGCTACAAGAATTTATCAAATGGTTTTCACAATCAAGAAAACAACCAAATATGATGGGAATGGTTGAACAAGGTGGACCCAAAAGTGCTGGGAAAAAACCATCTTCGCGAAAGCGCTCAAATGCCAAGCCTCAGCCAGTCAATAAATATGTCGATATGTTTGAGTGTGATGCAGATGTTCCCAACGATACCACTGATCAAGCACGAGGCAGTATACATGCTTCATCGTTTCCATCAATGGCAGTAGTTGGCCCTCCCAGACCAAGACCAATAACCTCATCCAATCGTGGTTCTCATAGTTCTACAGTCTTTACTAGACCCACCACTTCATCCACTGCAGCATACAATTTTGAAAGGCTACCTTCTGTTTCGCCTCTCAGCCAACCCATGCCATTTTATGCTCCAGCCAATCCCGCAACGTCTGTGCCCAGGCATCAATCGTTCTCGTACCTGCCTCCACAACAGCTTTAGTCACTCGATGGTCTACATGGTGAAATACCTGCACCTTTGACATCACAAAGTCCTTTATTCACATCACGTTTGACTACTCCAAATCAGTTTCAACCTTCCACACAATCGTCTTCATGTTCTCCTGCCGTGATAAACAAATTCCAGCTGAAATGGATCCAAGGTACTACAGTATCAAAGTGTTACGGGTGTGGTGGAAACATAGAGAATCCTCCTCAAGTGCTACCAGATGACTTAATTATTGTTTATAGAGATATTCGTGAGTACAGAGATCAAATGACTGGCCAACTGCAAAGAAGTGCATCTGCCCAGAACGTCCACTTTCACCTTCGAGCGAGTTGCATTTTACAGAGATATCCAACCTTCCACCCAGGGCTTCTTAATGTCGGTATGGAGTTTGTCCGCGTAGTGCGTCCAGAACACTTTGAACGATTGTTTTCTGAATTTGGTTGGACCAACAATTATTGATTGTTCACGACAACACCAGGTAACATGACGACTTCACTTTAAGGCCATTCAATTTAGGGTAAAATTTTGTTTCGGTGGTTCTCGTTCTTTCAATGGTAACAGCTAGCTTTTCAAATCCCTGACAATTTTCTTTATTACTGGAATACTGATTTACTTCATATAATAGCAGACTATATAATAAATATGTTGAAGTAGGAACAGAATATTTGAAATTATAGACATAGAATGCGTACTCTTTGTCTATTCTCAGTGAAAATTTGTCCCCATAAAATGATAGGTTTAAAGAGAGATATTATTTGTAATAGTAATTTTAACAAACGTAATAATTATTTTAAAATCTTTGTAAGCTGTAAATGTGATCACTTTTCAAATGATAAGATCGCACTGTTTGTGGTTTATAGTGCAGCATCCTAAAACGGATACAGTAAGCGTATTTAACGTAAGCACGTGAAAAAGTAGAGACATGATTCGTCATCAGTGCGCATTTTATGTCTATTATTCTTAACCTGTTACTTGAACTCATTTTAGCACTTGCTGTTTAATTTCACTCTGTTGAAGATTTACACATTGTTTGCAATCTTATCCAAGTGTTGGTGCATGTTATTCTCGTACCCACGGGCGTTATAAGTGTAACATTTTGTATATAATTATAGTTTGGGGGTAAAAATATCACGCATATGGTATAAGCACAAGAAACTCAATTCTCATACCAGTTTCCAATATTTTATGAACAGGGCTTCTAAACTTTTCTCAGGCTGCTTTCAGATCCTTGTACTACTCGGTTAAATAAAAATTGTTCCGTGTTTTAGAGATTCCGGCTTTTAGTATTCCGGGTTTTAAAGATTCCGTGTTTTAGTATTCCGGGTTTTAGAGATTCCGTGTTTTAGTATTCCTGGTTTTAGAGATTCCGTGTTTTAGTATTCCGGCTTTTAGTATTCCGGGTTTTAGAGATTCCGTGTTTTAGTATTCCGGGTTTTAGAGATTCCGGCTTTTAGTATTCTGGGTTTTAGAGATTCCGTGTTTTCGTATTCCGGGTTTTAGAGATTCCGGCTTTTAGTATTCCGGGTTTTAGAGATTCCGTGTTTTAGTATTCCGGCTTTTAGAGATTCCGTGTTTTAGTATTCCGGGTTTTAGAGATTCCGGCTTTTAGTACTCCGGGTTTTAGAGATTCCGTGTTTTAGTATTCCGGCTTTTAGACATTCCGGCTTTTAGTATTCCGGGTTTTTCCATTCCCCATTCCCTGATTCCCCGTTCCGGGTTTTAGTAATAGCTGTCTTGGATTTGTTTCATATTTTAGAATTGAGGTTAACTTGTTTGATGAACTCTTGGAAAAAGTAGCATCTAAAGTAATGAAGACAAATACTAACATGAGGGATGCCATTACTGCTCATGATAAATTGTGTGTTACTCTACGGTTCCTAGCCTCTGGAGAAACATACACACAGCTTAGCTATGCATTTCATACGTCTGTGTCATCCATTTCAGAATTTGTTCCAGATGTGCATCAAGCCATTTATAATGTTCTTGCAAAAGACTACATGAATTTACCAACATCCCAATCACAATGGCTGCAGTTGGCCGATGAATTTGAGACCAAATGGCAGTTCCCCCATGCTGTTGGGGCTATCGACAGGAAACATATTAATATGAAAGCTCCAGTCAATACTGGCAGCAAGTTCTTCAATTACAAAAAGCATTTTAGTTTTGTCTTATTAGCTGTAGTAGATGCAAATGCACAATTCATTGCATATGATTTAGGCTTTCCATGAAGTCAGTCAGACAGAGGTATATTCAAGCATGGCAATCTGGGAGGAATATGTAAAGCTGAAAATTTCCCTTCACCTACAAAAGTTGCACACAGTGCATATTCTCCCATACCATACTACGTACTAGGGGATGAAGAAGCATTTGCCCTGCATGAAAATCTTATGAAACCATATGCACATCGCACAGCTCTGGGAGATGAAAAGATTTTCAACTATCGACTTTCCAGGGCCAGACGTATTGTTGAAAATGTGTTTGGCATATTATGCGCAAGATTTAGAATACTACTACGGGATTGGAATTAGATGTTGAAAATGCTATGCAAGTTGTCAGGGCATGTCTAGTACTTCACAACTTCTTAATGATAAAGAAAGATAGGGGATATAGCACACCAGGGATGGCAGATGGAGAAGATGAACTCGGTAATGTAACACCTGATACTTGGAGGAGTTATGCTGGGAATTCAAGCAATACAAACACTTCTTCAGATCGAAGCAAAAAACGTCAACGCTGCGAGCAAGAGAGGTCCGTGACATTCTGAAGGATTATTTTTCTCAAAAGGTGCTGTAGGTTTTCAGTGGATGATGACGAAATGACCATTTTTAAACTATTCACACTGTTTTTGTTGCATATTAATGTTTCCAGTGTTGTTGTACATACAACATTAGATTTATTCTGACATAATTTATCACTGATCACTTTTGTGTGTTCATAAAATTTTTTAAACTTCAAAATAAAAAAATTAAATCACCAAAAAAACTGAAACCCTAACACAGTATAAATCATTTATTGAAAACAAAATCCTCCATACCCAGGGTGAAAGTGTGTTTCTTGGAGGTGTCTTCATCTTTTCAAGAATAACTCAACTTCTAACTAATGGTTCTAGTAAACAATGCTACTACAAATAGCACATGAACATGTAGTTCAGTACCTACAAAAGCTACAATGAATGATATGTTGTAGCATTCTCCTGATACATATTAAAGCAGACATAAGGACTTGATGCTTGTGATCCTTGAGGAGCTTGCCGCTGGTGATTTGCCTGCTGCATTGTTTGAAAAATTGCAGATTGGATAGCAAATTTCATATGTCGCTGTAATCCCACACTATTTATCGCTGGTTGGAATGTGCAACATTTTTTGCAAAGATATCCCATTCATCAGTTTCCTTTTGAGGGTCCTTGGCTCCTTTAGCAATCTCAGACAAAGCAGAAGCTGCAGTTTCCATCCATTCTCATTTGGGTTTTTTCCTTTTTGGTGGTTGCTTCTGAGTTTCAGCTTACTCATTCTCAAAATGCTCCTCATCTAGATCACCATCAATGGACTGAGTAGTAGAATCATTGATTGTTTGAGAGGTTTCAGATGACACAGCATTCATGGTGGTATTGGCAAGAGTTGCTTGGTTGGATATAAGGACATCCTCAAGAAAGGAACACTGGTCAAAATGTCTCCATTTAAGCACATATACATCTCTCAGACCACTTCTAGTGCCTTCTGATTTTTGTACTTTCTGTACTTCTCTATATGTTGTTTGTAGACTCTGAATTTTGCTTAGGTTATTGAGCAGTATAATTAAACACTGTAAAGCTATTTGTAATTTGTCACTGGCCTGACCTATAGATGTATAGTTAAGTTATAACTTAAAATAAATAAGAAAATTAATGCTGGACCATTTATACCTTGCACACAGTTACATGGATAGCTCCCAGTTCATTACTGTGCCGTACAAACATATTGTTGATATTAATTCATACCTTTTAAACTCACAATGTCAATGCCAGGAACGTCATCTTTTAACAGGGAGAACAACCCTTCGTAATCTGTCTTTTTCTTGTTTCTATCCCTGTGTGCTTCAGACTTTATATTCCATAAACTTTCCCTTGATCTGAGCAATTCTAGGAGATTTGTTGTAGCAGCATCACTCCAACGAACATTTTTGGCCGCCATGCTTCCGTAGGAAAATGATGAACGTTCATGGTGACCACTGGTCAACCGTATGCTATACCCAGATAACTTTGACAAAGATTCTTTGGTGACACGTTCAGACAAGCAAAATGTTTACTTTGGCAATTTTTACGGTGACAAGTACACTAGTTCAAAATCAAGCATGTTTGATTTTGAACAAGTGCATTTTGTGACGTTAACAATTAAAACCACTTAAATGAAGTAGCTAAGCATTACCGCTGGCAAACTGCTTTGCAGACAAGTAGAGTGAAAACGAACACGTTTTTTTGTTGTTATGCTTCATAGATTTTTTTGCAGTTCAAGTCGCTTTTTTAGACTTATAGTCAAAATCAAAAGTAAGTTAGCCTCGTGTGTGTTCTTTACGTATTCGTATATGTCTACTCTTGTTTTAAGCCTTTATTCATATGCTTTTTTTGTATTATTCTTATTTTTTACTGTTTTGTTTACGTGTGTTTTGCCCAAGAAAAGTGGAGTGTTTTACAGAACAGAGTGGTTAATTCATGCGAACTTGAGACGCCAGCAACCTCTCCTTTCAGAACGCTGTCAATGACAAACTCGAAATAGCTATCTGTAAATGTAGTGAAATATCAATACTTCGGAGGAAATTTGAAGAGTGTGATGAATACATCCCTAAAAGACACATTGAGGAACTAGCAAAAGTCACCGATGAATACGGAGTCATAGCTAGTGAGCTGAAACGTTTTTTTGAGCAAGACGAATATGGTGATTTTAAGGATGATGCTGTTTGGCTAAAAACGAACAGACTATTGGCAGAGCACACAGCCTAATTAGAAGAGCAAAGACCATCCAATCTGATAGATGCTCGGAGGCCCTATTCTGGGGTTCGAGGTCACATTCACATCATAGTCATCGATCACTTTCCTCAACACACAGCTACACTAGACTGAACACTCTGGTAGAAGCGGCAGCAGCTCGAGAGAGTGCAGAGTATGAACGAGTGTTGGCAGCTAAAGAGCATGACTGTTGCCAGTGAGAACTGGATTATGCAATATTAATTGCAAACAAAAAGGTAGCTATCGCAAATGCAAAGCTGAAAGCAGTTGAGGAAGCACTACTAGACAAGGAGTCATCAGAAAGAGTTGACCTCCCAGAAATTCCAGAGGTGGGAGTTGAAGAAAGAACAAGTGCTTGGGTGAACTCGGCTGCCTCTGAAGGACCCGCTGGACAACAGCCCCTTCATAACCTCTATGAACAACCTCATCTTCCCCACAATTCCACCACCAACCCCAGCAATCCTATTCCAGTGACGAATTTCAGCAAAAGCCCCCATGTTTTCCATGATCCCTCCACAGACCTCACCACCATGATCCCAGCAATAGATGCAAGTGATAGGCCACCGTGCACGGCCAACCAGGCTTCTATTTCACAAGCCCACCATGACACCATGAGTAGTTGCGGCACAGTCCCACAATGCAATGTCAGAAATAGTCCACATCAGACACCGAGCATGCAATTTGGCACCCATTTTGGACAAATTGGAGACACAACCGGAAGTCATCTGATAGTGTCATTGACGTCGGCAAACCGGCAAGTGGTCGCTGGCTTAGCAAGGCAAAACCTGCCTAAGTGCCACCCGAACATCTTCAGCAGAGACGCAACACTTTTTCACCCATGGAAAAGAGCTTTTAAAGCCATGATTAAAGACACATCTGTCACTGCTGAGCAAGAAATTAAGTACCTTTGCAATTTCACTTGTGGAGAAGTCCACCGCGTTGTGGACAACTTTCGAAAACGCCATCAAAAAGATCTTACAGCCCTTCTTCAGAACCTTTGGAAAGAGCTAGAGACACGTTTTGGCAGTGCAGCAGTCATGCCAAATGCCCTTTTGGAGCATCTACATAACTTGTCGAACTTCCAGGAGAAGGACTATGCCAAACTCCACGAATTTGCTCATCTATGCGTCGATGTCAACAGTCAAATTGAGAATCTACCTGGATTAGCTTGCCTACACTATCCTGGAGCGATCCGACCAATCATGGCAAAGTTACCAGCTGCCCTAAAAATGAAATGGGAAAAAGAATTGATCAAATATGCTGGAAGTACTTGAGTGGTAAAAGGTCAAGCAAAAATCAAGAATCATCCGAACATTCTCGCAGGAACCCTCTAGAAACCTGTTCTTGAAAGATATAAAGAAAAACCTGGAGAGCAGAGGACCCTCCGGACAAATTTATATGGTGAAGACAACTCCCATCAGGACTTGCCACCACCATCCATCAAGAAATGGTGCCCTTACCATAAGTGTGATCGTCATGGAATCACCGAGGGCAAAGCATTTGCAACTAAATCCTTTAACGAAAAATCGGAGTGGATACAAAAGGCAGGACTGTGCTTCGGACGCCTCAAAGAGAGGCATCAAGCCAAAAAATGCAAAGCCAAGATTCACTGCACCATGTGTTGGAACGACTGTCATCTCGTCCTATTACACAAAGAAAAAGTAGTCAAAGAATGTCAAAACGAGAAGGAAACACACCCCGATGATGAAAAGAGTAACACCCAGGAAGTAACAAGTGAGTGCACAGCGGTAGGTGGAGACAGTAACAGCACAGTAACGGCGCATCCTGCAGTAAAATCCTGCTCGTTGACATCGTCAAACCACACAACCCAAGCAAAACTTGTTGAGTATATGCAGTCACCAACGATCAGAGCAATAGCTCTCTTATCAGCAATGAGCCAGCAGACAAACTCGGAGCAGGTGGTCCAATAGAGAAGTATTACCTGTTGACCTCCAGTGGAGACAGAGAAACTAAGTTTGGTCGAAGGGTCCCTGGACTGATTGTGAAATCTGTTTCCAATGGAAGAGAAGCTCATTTACCAACACTTGTGGAATGCGACGATCTGCCCTACACTAAGAAAAAAATACCCACCCCAGAAGTGGCACAGAGGTTCCCACGTCTTCAAGGTATTGCTCAAGACATCCCACCCTTGGACGAAAATGCAAGCATTCATGTTCTTCTCGTCGAGACGCACCCGAGCTGCTGAAGGTGCGAGCATTCAAGAACAGCCCAAAGGGTGCCCCATGGGTCCAAACGCTCCTGTTGAGGTGGACAATCTCAGGGCAAGTGTGCTTAGATTCCTTGAGCAGATCTGTCCATGTCGAAGCCCGAAAGACAAGTGTTGTATCAGACTGCTCCAAGAAAAGAGAAGTTTTAAGCACAGCACAAGTAGACGGCATGGAATACTGCGTGGTTCCATGCCCAAATCAACTAAAAATCACAGATCGCGTCATTGGAAAAGACATATTTTCCTCAACCTCGCTTGATAATGAAACCAGCCTCCCCATTGAAACTCGGAAGTTTCTTGAGGTAATGGAAGAAAAGATCAGTAAAAACAGTAATGGAAACTGTGAAATGTCATTACCATTCTGCCAAACACACACCATTCTGCCAAACAACCGCTCTCAAGCCGTACATCGTCTCGATGGCCTACTGAAGACACTCAAGCGTAAGCCGCAGATGGAAAAGGACTATCTTGAGTTTATAGAGGCAACGCTAAATAGGGGACATGCGACACCTGTCCCTCAAGGAGAGATAGAAGGCCGGAGTGGTCATGTTTGGTACTTACCTCACTTTCGGGTATTCCATCCCAAGAAACCAACTAAAGTACGTGAAGTGTTTGATGCATCGGCGGAGTTCAACGGCGTGTCCTTGAACAAAGTCCTGTTACCAGGCCCTGATCTAATGAACAGTCTGCTTGGCGTCCTGATGCGCTTCTGGAAAGAGACAGTGGGAGTCAAGTGCGACATCGAACAGATGTTTTATTCGTTTTTTTGTAAGTCCTGAACATTGTGGAGACAATGATCCTCAGAAGCAAGTAATAGAATATCACATGAACGTCCATCTGTTTGGTAACAGACCAAGCCCAGCAGTAGCCACCTTTGGGTTGAGGAAGATGGTATTAGATGAGGAGAAGTATGGCGAGGAAGTCAAGAACTTCATGCACCGTAACTTTAACGTCAACGATGGTCTTGCATCCATCTCCATCGCTGAAGAAGGTATCAACCTCATCAGCAACACCGGAGACGCCCTTGCAACATCAAACCTAAGGCTGCATAAAGTCGTCTCTAACTCTGTAGATGTGATGGAAGCCTTTTCAAGTGAGGACAGAGCGACAGGCGTGCGCGACTTAGATCTTCGACGAGATACTCTCCCAGCTCAGCGATCTCTTGGTGTCTCCTGGAATCTCGAGAATGATACGTTCACGTTCCGCGTTTCCCTTCCCAGCAGACCCTTTACCCGCAGAGGGGTCCTTTCGATTATCAACAGCATATACGATCCCCTTGGTATGGCAGTGCCGGCCATGTTAGAAGGAAGAAAGATGCTTCAACAGCTAATAGCTATGAGCAAAGAGACTAATGGAAAAACTCCACTCGTGTGGGATCACCCCTTACCGGAGAACGTCGCAAATCGATGGCATTGCTGGAAAAACTCTCTGGAAGACCTCGAGCACGTGTCTGTGCCTAGATGTTACCGCCCAAAGGATTTCGGCCCGACGACAAGAGCGGAGCTGCACGGCTTCTCAGACGCAAGTCAGGATGCGGTCGGAGCATCGGTATACCTCAGGCTCTGGAACGACAAAGAGAAAGTTTCCGTATCCTTCGTTTATGGACAGGCGAGATTGGCGCCAACCCATCCCGTCAGCATACCTCGCTTAGAGCTGTGTGGGGCAGTTCTAATAGTCGAAGCAGTACAGAAGATACTAAAGGAGATCGACATGGAAATCGCTCAAGTCACCTACTATACAGATTCAAAGGTAGTCTTGGGCTACATTACTAATGAAAGCAAACGCTTCTACGTCTATGTTGCAAATAGAGTTCAACTGATACGAAGCTTATCATCCCCGCACCAGTGGAGGTACATCCAAAGTGAACGCAACCCGGCCGACCTGGCGACGCGCGGTGTTAAACCCAACAAACTGATGCAGTCTAGCTGGCTTATGGGTCCAGAATTCCTCCGGAGCACCGACAGCATACTCCCGGCGAGTGGGATCGAAACCCCGAACGAAATGGACCCTGAAGTGCGGAAAGAAATTGTCACCAAGGCAGTTAAAGTGAGCACTGGCGACAACGGTGCAGGGTTAGGAGCGAAGAGATTCGAGCGGTTCTCAAGTCTTTCATCACTACAGCGTGCGATTGCGACCCTCATAGTCAAAGTGAAAGACATCAAGCAACGAAGAAATCAACTCGACCACAGTGAGTTGGAGAAGAGCATGCCATATCATCCAAACACTGAAGTGTTGGCACAGGCAATGGCAGTGATAGTTGGTACGACGCAAAAAGAAAAGTTTGACGAAGAACTGCGACAGGTACAGCAATCAGCTACAAGTCAAGCTGCGAAACAACGCAGAGATGCCATCACTGACAAGAAATCGCAAAGGGGCACTCGTTTGTATCGACTCGACCCATTCCTAGACGGCGATGGTATATTACGTGTGGGAGGGCGTCTGCGGCGAGCAGAGTTCGAGTTTGGAGAGAAGCACCCCATCATTCTGCCACGCGACGATCATGTCTCCAGACTGATAGTACGACATTACCATGGTCGAGTGCACCACCAAGGAAGATCCATTACGCGAGGTGCAGTCTGCCAAGCCGGCTACTGGATAGTGGGTGGACACAACGCCGTGTCGAAAGAAATACACACCTGTGTGACCTGTAAGAAACTACGCGGCCGACCCTTGGAGCAGTGAATGGCCGATCTACCTGCGGACAGAATGGAAGTCGGTCCTCCCTTTGCTAACATCGGGCTTGATGTGTTTGGACCGTGGGAAGTCCAGACAAGGAAAACCAGAGGCGGTGCAGCCAAGTCGAAGCGTTGGGGCCTTGTATTTACCTGTCTCACCAGTAGAGCAATACATATTGAGTTGTTGGAGTCCATGGACGCAAGTGCCTTCATCTCTGCCCTCAGGCGCTTCTTCGCATTACGGGGCCAAGCAGCAATACTTCGATGCAATCAAGGGACAAACTTCTTGGGAGGAAAGTCAGAGTTGGAGGATGGCCTTGCAGAGGTGGATCATGCGAAGGTCCAATGATTTGTTACGGAACAGGGATGCAAATGGGAACTAAATCCACTGCGGGCATCTCACTTTGGTGGCGCATGGGAGAGACAGATCGGGACTATTCGTCGCGTTCTAGAGGGCATGTTTGTGGAACTCGGCAAGGCTCAGTTAACCCACGAACTTTTGGCCACACTAATGGCGGAAGTGACAGGAATTGTCAACGCTCGTCCTTTGACTGCTATACCGACCGACACGGACGACCCCCAACTATTGTCACCTGCAATGTTAATTACCATGAAGACCCGCCCTCTGGTGCCTCCGCCTGGTGACTTCTTGCCTGCGGACTTATATACTCGCCGTCGATGGAAGCGAGTTCAGTACTTGGAAGACCAATTCTGGCGGCGGTGGCGTCGAGAGTATTTACAGTCTCTCCAACCAAGAAAGAAATGGAACCAGCCCCAGAGAGACCTGGTCGAAGGAGATATTGTGTTAATGAAGGAAGGAGGATATCGTAACGACTGGCCCCTAGGACGAGTCACGAATGCCGTAAAAAGCGAAGATGGCAAGGTAAGGAAGGCACACATCGCGATCATTAGAAATGGAAAGAAGAAAACTATGTTTCGCCCAATTAAAGAGTTAATCCTTCTTGTACCTGCCGACGAAACCAAGCAAAATGCAGCAGACGGTGAAAAGAGATAGCAAGGATGTCGGCATCCTTGGGCGAGGAGTGTGACGTTATCGATTTAAACCACTTAAATGAAGTAGCGTAGCATTACCGCTGGCGAACTGTTTTGCAGACAAGTAG
>JAODVM010177613.1:0-14202 GCA_025400095.1 Phenganax marumi
TATTCTATTTTTTGGGCCGGTGGAAATCTAGGGCCGGGGGCAAATGCCCCTTTTGCCCCTTAGATAATCCGGCACTGAGTGAGGTGGCATTGTCCCTAGAGCATCACAATTTAGGTCCTTTGTTATTTTGCTCTGTCTTAATCGTCAAATGAGTTTACACTCAATTTCAGGTAATGGTGTTTCTTATTAAAACCATTGTGTCTCAATACTTTTTTTGTTAACCCATTCTCATTGAGTGACAATGCAAAAATGGACATCTCCCTTCAATATATTAGCTATTTACTCAGTTGATGCCATGTATTTGTATTATACTGTGCATATTTACGTATTGTGCATGAAAAAGTATTGTTATGTAAGCATTTAACAGTTTTTCTGAGTTACGTAGTAGCAAGTTGGTTTCTTGAGACGTTCTCTGGTTGACAATATTTATTGTTTACGAGCTTTCGGCTGCCAGACTGCAGCCTTCAACTGGTGGATACAAAATACAATGACTATATACAGATGACTATAGATTACAATTACAAACTATATATATACGTTTACGCTTGTTATAATTACGATGACACAACACATTATAATAAGCGTAAACGTATAGTGTGTAATTGTAATCTATAGTCATCTATATAGTCTTTGTATGTTGTATCCACCCTTTGAAGGCTGCAGTCTGGCAGCCGAAAGCTCGTAAACAAGAAATATTTTCAACCAGAGAACGTCTCAAGAAACCAAATTAATATGTTCAATCCTGGTCGCAATTCTAGTAATTTTAGTAACAAGTGCAATTATTTTTAGTAACTTTATTTTGTATTATTTACAGTCTTGTTGAAGATACATATACACTAGAAGAAGTATTAGAATTGCTTGAAAGCTTGCGATCTGTTGTCAAAGGAGAGGTGGAATCAGAGCTCATAAATACAGCACATACCAACGTACTACTTTTAAGACAAGTCTTCTCCCATGCTGAGAAATGGTTTCTGAATCTTCAGGCTGATATATCCGAACTAGAAAATAGGTAAAGATTGCTGAACAACTGAATGAACGATATTACAATAATTTTCATGATTTTACTCCACAATAGTTATTTTAATATCTTTTGTTTATCAAGTTGGTGCACATAGTGGGCAGGAGTAGCCTAACCTTATTTTTCAACAGCTTGAATTGATTTTTTCAGGGAACTTATTGAAGAAATTGCAAAATTTGAAGAGAGAGAATTCTCGGCAAAGAAGACAGTTTCTCAGGTGCATCATTTAGTGTATTGTGACTGTATACAGAATTTTTTATGCAGATACATCTCTGCCAAAAGTAAATAAGAATCCTTATAACCAATCGTCCAGCTTTCCAAACGCTTAACCTCTTAATTTATTTGTACATAGTCGTCTGTCTCGTCCAAGTTGGCCCAGAAACCAAAACTTGAACCTCTGGGCGACGGCAGTGGATCTGCCCTATTGCAAATGGTGAGTGTTGTCAGTAATGAAAATTAGAGAAAAAAGTTTCAAATCACGGCTGGAGCTATACTGAGTGTACAAGCGTAGTTAAAACTAAGTAACAACTGCACAAGTAGATTGACGAGTAGACGAAGTTTATCTGTTGCACGTTTGAAACAAGCACAAAGACAACATGGTGCTAGTGAATTACATGGCGGCATAGGAGTTCAGTTCACTTGTTGGCAATGGTGGACGTGCAAGGTCAACGATCACCACTGTATCTCGCACTACTTATAGAGACTTTCCAAGTTCTTTCCAGTCGTCTGAGCCTTTTTGCGGTTCATTCCATGACGGTAAACTTCAGTTTCAAAATTGATACCATCATTGATTTTGGGACAACTAGTTTTTTGGCCTTGTTGTAGCTTCCCAAGTAAATGCTTTGGCACAAGTATAGAATTTTCAAATATTGCTTGAATCTTAGGCTCTGTGGGAAATATGCACTGCAACTTTTTCAGCACAATAAATATTGCTCCACACTGCACATGAGTACAAAATCCCAATATACCTGCCGACAATTTTCAAAAATATTATAGTTTTTATTCTTCTTTGTTACCTTCTATTTATTAGTTCTTGAATCTGATTATGATTTATGTGTCGTAGTAATTGTACAAATAAAGTAGCTACCTGTGCAGAAAAGAATAGGGAACTGATTTATTACGAATCTGGAGAAGTTCTGCTTGTGACCATTAAGTAGCACATCACAAAGCTTGGCCAGAAAATACTAATTCTTTTTTAACATCGAAAGGAACAAAATATAGTCATCTACACAAAACAACGATAAAGTCTTATATAAATTAGATTACTGGCTCGTAATCCGGTTTTTAGATGTTTTACTAGTCTTTTAATACTGAAGTTTACGACTTCCAATAATGGACTGACTTGAGTGACTTCCGAAGTCAAGGAAAACACGCTTCCAAAACAAAACAAAATACGCATGCGTAAAACTGATCTCGGAATTCGTGTTCGTACTGGTAGTCAAGCTTAACCTCCCTAATATTATTGGCATGTTATGCTATAAGGATTGTATATAGAGAGAATAATACATGGATGTGCGGAAATATGGAAATTAGTTCGATTGTTGAGAGAGATATCGAACGAGTGAGCGCAGCGAACGTGAGAGATATCTTTCTCAAAACGAGAAATAAATTCCATATTTCCAAGCTTCCTTGTATTTTTATTTTTATTATAATAAAAAAATGAATACAAAATGAATACGAACGAGTGACTTAGCAAAACTTTTTCCCGCCACGACATTTAATCCTGCTTACTGATTGGTTGGTGAAAATGAAAACACGATAATCTCACATGTGTGATTATCGTAAATGCCAGCACATGTGTGATTATCACTTTTAACAATGGCTGATTCGCTCGTAAAACACTGTGTAATATATAATGATAAAGATGCAATTGTCAGGATGTAAATTTTTGTGTCCAGTTTCCAGTAATAGGAATTAGCTATTAAATACAATAGAAGTCAAATTTACTATTTTACCCCCGTAATGTATCCTTATAATTGGCTATATACGCTGCCTTGTCTAGCATTGCGAATGTTGTCTTCATATTTTTACGTACGCTCTAATCTATGGGACCACATACCTCTTCCCCATGCTCTTGCCTAAGCGTAAAAACTTGTAAACGTGTTTTACCGCGAGATTGAGGCACAATATGGATTCTAGAAAATAGTTTAAGCCTTTGCCTGCAAAGGAAGTTTGTCGAAGCTTTATAAAACATCTACTTGTGTTGTATTTGTAACATGAGGAAATGAATGTTCTTGCTGTAGTACATTGACGTGCATTTTGACCCAACTGTCCTTTACCGTAGATGCGCAGTATACGAAGCGACCATAGTAGGGCCACTTAATATCAATGTCTGTGACCGTGTTTACTGGGTCCTAACGTATTGGCAGCTAGTCATCTATAAAATTGCATTGCAGAGACTACGCAAGACGCCTGGGACTGAGAGTGAAGAAGGTTACGCTTTTGTTTGCCCTGAGTGGCCCTACTGTTCGCTATGCAGCATGAAACATAGGGTGTGGATTTGATGAATGTATTTAAATTGATATAATAGAAAAACATAAAGATTTAATAATGCGGGAAAGTTTACTTTAATTTCTTTCTGGTTCTGCTTGACTTCCAATGTACGTAAGATGGGTGTAAAGGTCCATTTACACGGGCGATATTTGCTGCGATTTTTCGCCTGGTGAACGATGTGATGGTGTAGATAGCTGGCGAATATACTTGGCGAGTGCATTAGCAAAATTGTTGGACCAGGCAACCTACTCGATCACATACGTTAAAAGGAGAAAAATCGTAGAAAAATCGCCCGTGTAAACGGACCTTAAGCATTATGTATAGTGTTTGACTATGAGTGAATAGCAGCGACCTTATTGTTCTGACGTTAAGGTAATTTTTGCAGTTCTTGCACTTTATTCATGCCATAAGTAACAAGATACTTTAACAAAATTATTTCAGGAAATTAGTCGGTTGCAAGAAGAAAATGCAAGATTGAAAGAAAAAATTAAAATGAGTGAGTCGATGGTAAGTCAATCCACAGTGTATTGTGTTTCAACTTGATTTAGTTACATGGCCGAGGCCTGTCCGCAAATTTTTTTGGGTATCACAACATTATGTACAATGCGATTGTGTTGTACAGATTCAAAATGTTTTTAGGCTATGTCACAGTCGTGTTTCGTGGAATATCAGAACGTTGCTTTTTCTACTGCTTATTTGAATCTGAATATAAATCTGAATTTACTGTGTCAGTTAGCTCCTTCGAGATCCCCCCAATGACAGAACTATAAGTTTCATGAAGTTTATTGTTTCAAGCTACATAAATTTTGTCCCAGTGACACGTTGCCCCAATGTTCCTTCCTGAAATTAACTCATAATCCCACTTTGTGATTGTGTAGGCAGCTAGTGTATTAGATGAGAAAAGTAAGTTAAAAGCAGATCTTGCCAAAACGCAGTCAGAACTATTGACGATGTCGCAATCTACTGACGGAGATGAGATCAAAAAACTGGAGAAGAGAATGGAATCCGTTAAACTTGAAATGGAAAGTGTTCGGAAAGTATGCTTCAAGATCGTATGTTTTTAATTTTATGTACGTGCTCAGGCACTGTAGAATAGACAGGTTTATGACAGAGATCAGGCGACTTTTTTGTCACGGACGTCCCGCGCGCAGAATACTGGAGCTGTAGATGGCGCCAGTCATCCTATTGTATATATTTCCAGTTGGCATAGTGTTCTTTATAAATTATGTTCAAGCTTAGAAAAATAGTCTTTTGTTATTTGTTTGCTTGCATGTAGAATAATCATATGCAAAAGGCTCACTGTTCTCACTTACTATACGACCAAGAACAACAGGGAATTTTGTTTTCTACTAATCAGAGGATTTGTTTACGTCTTTGCTCTGGACCAATGAGAATGCGTAAACGTGCGACTACTTCCAAAGATACCGCTGGTATTTATTCGATACGATACCGATGACGCTTTGAAAAAAATATCAAAGTATCGACCACCAAACGATTACTTTTTCAGTTTTCACAATTATTGATATAAATGAACGTAATAAAAGCGTCAAAATCAAGAGCGTCGTATTTTCTATGTTTAACAACAGTTTTTACATGTAAATGTTCAGAATGTTGGTCTATCGTTCTTTGTAAAATTGTAAATAAAAATCTTCCCGCTAAATTACATGCAGACTGTTAAGTATTATGGCTATGCAAATAAATAAGCCGCATGTACTATTATTGTTATTATTGCATGAATAATATGAAAATGAGTAAACTCAACTTTATTTTTCTTCAAATTTCCGATTGTTTTAGTAAATGAAAAGATTATACAAGGGCAAGACTGTGCACATTTAAATTCTAAAATGCAATGGAAACCACTTCGATACCATTCTGTACCGTTACTTCCGGTTAAAGCCTGGCATCGAGCTATATTGATACTAAGAAATCGGTTAATTCAAATTAAGGGTATAGTCAGAGTCATTGGGACGTCTGGTTCTATAAGTTTGCGGCTACAAATAAATGAAACTAGTTTGGAATAAAAGTTTTTCTGAAAGTTTGCCGCTGGCATTTGCGTTTTTCTTCGCTTTTGAAACTATTTGCACTCGATCTATCATCGAACGGCTCACAAGAAACGTTTGCGTTTTATTTCCTTGTTTTTATAGCCAGGCAACAAAACGCGAATGCCATAGGCAAGTTTTCAGAGAAACTATTTTTCTAACTAGTTTCGTCTATTTTCTGTCAAAATCTTTGAAAACCAGCCGTCCTGATGACTCTGATTATACCGTATATTTGTTTTAAAACTTTCGAGTTTTCCGGTGTTCACGCAAGCTGATTGGTGCCGAAGCAAAATTATAAGGAAATGCTCTGAATAGTCGAAAACGAAAGTTCCCTTTGTTTCGACCTAGCTAAAAACAACCACATGTACCCAACTTTTGTCACATAATTTCATGTTCATTCATTTGTGTCATATTCTTTCCAGATTTTTTGATTTCATGACTATATTTCTGTTTTTTTGTTTGTCCTCACTAGATATTCACTAGATATTCTACCATGCAGTTATAGCATTTGGGATGACAATTCATCTGATCGTTATAGTTTTAATATATTCAGGCTAGTACCACTGATGAAACTAGAGCTTCTGAAATAGAAGAGCAGCTTACTAATGCAAAGGTATAAATTGCGGAAACCTTCATATTTTAGATCACACGTGCGTTTCCTAGAACGTTAATCAATTTAAACACGCTAATCCAGTTTGCACTTTTGTTGAAGCGGATGGTAGCTACAGAATAGTTAAATTGTCGTTATTTAAATGTTAGTTTGTTCTTGTGTACGAAGTATATTTTTTGGCATTGTGTGAATTACTGTGCTTGTAAAATAGCTAGTTCTATCCTTTTTTCCAGCTTAACTTCAACCCGTTATTTTTTACCTTTAGCACGACATTTTGCGATTGCAACACGATTTACAAGAGAAAGAGAAAGTAAGAGCATATAAGTTTACTGATTTGTTGCAGAATATAAATCATCACTATTTTGGTCTTTATTATTTACTATTTACATCACGAGCGTTCGTGTTGTGTAGCTTATAGGTTTCTGAAAAAAACCAGAGAAAAACGATCGTGAGTATTAATTAGAATATCGAAGAATAGCTTGTGTTAATCAGCAGAATTCTGTGTCTCCACATGCTGTTCAAATATGCTTTCTCTTCGTTTGAATTTTTTTCTTATTAAAATACCCATGAACTGCGCACTAGAACCATTATACTATGCTGTTGTAGAAAATTAATGCGATAGCGTTGTATGTCGTTTTACGTAGGCTACATCCTGAAGCCAAAACGTTCATGCCATTTTTTGCCAGACTGCAAGAATGATTGAAATTGTAAAGAAACACGTTTAGGTCCTTCAGAATAGCTAGGCGATGAGAATTCAGATTATATGGCAGCTCTCAAACTTATGCAATTGTCAACCGTATATATATGTCGAATATACAATACAATACAATACAATACAAATTTATTTAGTCGCGGTAAAAACTTCAGTAAAACTATTTACAAAAGAATAATATTAACTGTTTTACAAATTTGCCGTGTGGGAGTCACTTATAGATTGCTAGCTGTTATAGTAATCATTTAAGGCTTTTCTTAAACAGTGGTAGTGACCGACGCTTTCGGATATTCTGAGGGAGGCTATTCCATAGTTGTGCCTCACTATAACAAAAGCTTCGTTTCAAATAGTTCGCGCGTGGCTTGGGTAATCTTCGCTGATATGCTGATATGCAAGGTGTTTTTGTGACTTGTGTTATGCTTTTCATGAACATCGTTAATTTTTGGCAATTTCTTCATTTTTGTTTCTAAATATGATATGATATTGCAGGAATTAAAAAAGAAGTTTAACGAAACTACCCAATATACAAATATGAAACAAATGTTACAAAATAAGAATGAGCAGATGAAGAAACTTCGACAAAGATTAAAGAAGTAAGTAGATTTGTGACAAAGATTGAAAAAAAATTGAAAAAGATTACATTGCTGTTACTCACATTTTCTATTTTGGTTGAGGAACAGAAATCATAATAATGAGTATATATTTTCTTACAATTATAATTCACGACACGTCAATGTTTATCTAGTTTGCCGATAGCATATTTATTTTTGGTTAGGCTAAGTTGATAATATATTAATTGTTAGATATCATTTCTGCATTTTTAATGCTTGAATATATTCTGAAGCATACCATTAGTAGTTTTGAATAGATATCTGTTCTATGTGTATTCAAGCGTGATTTTAAAGAGAAAAGCTGAATATTAGGGTACTGTATTCTATATAAGTGATAAACTTGCAAAATCGTTTGCATATAAAACTGAGACTATTAAAGGTATATACGGTACTGGCACGTTACTAAAATTTTGATTGACTTGATTCGTTTCCTCCGAATCTTCTCAATGGACAAATCCCATTATAGACTAAATTGCGATGTAGGCAAAAGGAAGTAAATTCATCTACGCAGCTTGAAAGAACATGTTAGATTTCGTAAAATCTCAAAGTTTAGTCGCGAAGTTTGGGTCATTTTGGCTCAAAAATGGTAACAATGTCCGCTCGTAATAGAAAAATATAGTAAATTTGAAAACTTCGCAGGGCTATCTTTCTCGCATTTTACAGCCTTTCGCGACCAAACTCTGCAATTTGACTATATCTAATATGCTCTTTCCAGCTGCCCAGACGAATTTACTTCTTTTTGCCCAGATCGAAAATTAGACTGGAATGGGATTTGTTCATTGCATCATTATCCATGGTAACTGGATGGAAAAGCCAGAAAAGTATATTTTTAACATATAATGTTACTGTTGTAGATATGAACCTGAATTTGAATTATGATATCAGCTGCATCAGTTTGGATCTTCAAGTTTGGAACATGTTGCTACTGCATGATACTGTAAATTTCAGTGTGTTATAGTCTCATTGCGCCTTTATCCTTTTTAATGAATTGTATTGTAGATATTTAATTTACGAATTTAAGCGGCGTTGGTTGCTTATGTTGCGTAAGAATAGAATTTACTGCGTTGGAAAACTATACACAAGTAAATCCATTTAGCTAGTGAGTAGTTTAGTAATTCTTGTACGTTATATTGTTAGTACTAGGTAGATGCGAAGCATCGTTGGGGAGCCTGAGCATGAGCACTAGCAGTAAGATGCTAGCGAAACAGGTGTCATGAAGTAAAAGTTTGTTTTTACATGTAATTTGTTTATATGTATACATTAAAGTGTTTACGTTTGATATTATTTGAGAAACGATAATGGCAATTTGGACTATCGGTTTATTTTGAGTGATTCTTGCATGGACACCAGCCGTTGGCCTTCGTCCAGTCTTGACGCAGTTGCCGACTGTTTGCAGTGCGCTCTTAAGATGCCGAAACACCAGAGCGTAAATTTATGTGCACAAATACATGGAGCCGAGCCGAGGTACTCGGCTAACCGAGTTAATCGTGTTGCCAAGACAAGCAAGCACTGTGCTTACATGTGACTGAGTAACCCGGCATATGCTCCAATATAGGGTAATTCATGAAGTAATCGCAATTAAAATATTGAGGCGCGAAACTCAAAAGTTGCTTTGAAATCAAGAGAATGGATCCAGAAAATTTTCGAAAAGCTTACATGATGGTTTGCATATGCTTCTGAAGCCTTCTGTGTAATCATTCTTCAAATACCATTTATAGGCGCTTGCCCAACTGACGAGTATCCTCCAGGCCTAGCCAGGGTCCCGCCGAAAACTTTTTACATGGACCAACCGAGTAACTGATTCGCCTTGCCGAGATCTCGGTAGAAAACGGCGGGATCTCGGCTAGGCGAGTAACTCCGTTGTTCCATGTAAACAGTCAACCGAGTGGACTACTTGTTCTATACAATAGCCGGGACTCGGTCCAGCCAAGTTACTCGGTTGGCCGAGTAACTCGCCTCCATGTAAATAGGGCCTTAGGGTTGAAGTCTGCACGCACGCAGGTGCACAATGTGTCAGGCGTACAGGCGAAAGACATGCAATTCTCTGAGTTTATGTGTTTGGGCGAGAAAGGCGAAACCCGTTGTACCCAGTGTGCTTTTCAGCTGAAAACGTCCAGTCTCCCCTACATTCTTTTAGGTAGCCTTTGAAGATCCTGCCTTTCATGCTATTCCTCGACTATTTTTCATATTCAACAAAAAATGTTCAGAGCGAGACACGATGTGCAGAAAGTAGTTTATTAGAATGCGGTTGCAGTTAATACATCCATTTAAACATTAGTACGAACAATCTGATTCAGAATAAGCCAACTTAGAGTAATCAATTTTCATGTGAAGAATTTGTCGAGAAATCTGGAGTGAACCAAGGAGAAATACAATCAGTGTTCTGCTTCTTTGCTTCGAGAAACGTTTGAGTAGAGAATCTGGAATCACATAAATTGATAAAAATGCAATACTTACCAAAATTCACGAAAGCAAACTTTGAGTGTTCATAAGTGGCGATACAGGAAGTAAGTTATTCCAAAGGGGTACACCCAACATTTATCACTGGCGGGAGGGAGGTTGGTTGAATGTTCGATTTATTTCCGAAGCCTCCTTGTTCTAGCGATGGGTTGCAAAGTGCTTCCAAGTTCAATTGTGAAGAAACATGGCTGCCGACACAACTCTCCAGGTAAGGTGTCTTATCGAAGGGGAGCGAAGCTATTGGTCCCAATACGTCTGGCCAGAAGGGCGGTCTCTGAGCAAGCGGTGGTATGCCATTTTTAAAACATTCTCTGAGGCGGCATTCTCTCCATGGGCAATCCCATGAATTTTGGTAAAAAGCGCCCGAAGGGGATGGTGGTAGGAAAGAAATGGCACTTCTTTTCCTTTTTCTTGAAAGAGGGCACATCTCTTCCGTATGAGGTAGCTGTTGAGGAGGCATGTAACCCATATGTCTTGTTCGCCAAGATGGATACATCGCTTCGAATAAAGGTGAAGGTGGAAGAGGAGAAATTCCGTAGCTGCGTCTTGGATGCGAGCGAAAAAATACAGAGTCAGGTGGACCGGGGGCGGGCGGTGGCGGGAGATGTCTTTTCTCGGTTCGTCTACTTTGGCAAGTTCTTCTTGTGCGGTAGAGATTTTTGCAATACGATGGGAGGAGGCGAAGATGTTTCAATTTCTCACTGATAAAAACAAGAAACTTACCACACACTTCATGACGAAGTAAAAAATGATTGAGAGAAACAACAAAGCCATGGAAATCCTTCCAAAAAGTTCTTTTACCACTTTGTATTCCGGGGATTTCTACGGACCAAGACAATTACATATCAGCTACTGAATTTTCTCTATTATGATATTACAGCACTACCAGCAAACGTCGAACTGTTCAAGTTCCGAATCTATTACAAAATAATTTGCATTGTCTTCCAATGAAGAAAATCCTGTTTCTCTCGTGTAGAAGCAATAAACTTCCGACATAGTTCCGGTTATAATTAGTTATTAATCATACTTACTTTTTCGACTGCCATCATTACGCCAAGTGGCCTTACAACATAATTCACGGGCCTTACCACAGCTAAACTATAGTCCGCAGTTATGTTGTAGAACGTTGAAAGAATGCTTAGAAACATCACCCAAGCTCCATTTCGGTTCTTTGCAAGTTTCAGTTCTTCATCCGTAAGAAAACTAGATCCTATTACTTTATGGTCTTCTCCATGTTCATTTTCGAAAACCTTTACGTAATTTAATTTTATAACTTCCTTTTCGACGTCTTTGGTCGCCGTCATTTTCTGCTTCATCTTTTCTTAACTTGTCCATTTCGATGTAATTTCCGCGTTCGTGATTCTGCAAGCAACAGTTCATCCATCATGTCTTGTTTATCCTCCATGGTGGACTTTCCTTCTCAAAGTTTTCCTGATATTTCACACTCGAAGTTTCATAGAATGGGTTTTTCTTTGGTTTTTCTTCATAGTGCACGTGTTGTTCCAATCCTACAATCAACTTTTCAAAATTCAGCTTTTGTTTGAACTCCACAGTAAACCTATTAATTTCGAGGTTTTGGTCGTTCTCCACATTTGACTGTTCCATACGCAAGTATTTCGGGAACTTTTTACACGACTTTTGATCATCGTCGAGATTTTTCTTGGGCTCACGACACAACTTCTTGTCGCTAAAATTATGTTCGGAATTTGCACCCTGTGTTTCACTCTCTAAAGTTTGTCCAGAATCCACCCTCAATTTTTCACGATCCAGGTAATCCTTGGATCTTCCTTTGACTTTTCATCGTCCAACAATAACTTGGACTTCATGCTAGAATTTTCATTCTTCAGGCTCTTCTTCGATTCCATGCCCAATTGCTCACTAGTTTGTTTTCGCCTAAACGCAACAATTAACTTTCCACTTCTAAAATTTTTGCTTGGGGTTTTCACTGCCAAAGTTTTGCGTTGCATCTAACCAAGACACTTCATCGTCAGTGTTCTGCTTGCACAACGTCCTCGAATTTTGAATTTCTAAATTGGAGTTTGCAATAGATATTTTATCGTCTGTTGTTAGCTTAGTTTCGGCACTCGACGTTTCATCTTCCCTGTTTTGCTTCAAATCCACACCCGACTTTATATCGGCGAGGTTTTGCTGGGATTTTCTACTCAACGATTCAATGGGCAGATACTTGGACTCCGCATTTGATTTTTCAACATTCAGGTTTTGCTTGAGCTTTGCAACTGACTTTTTGTCGTGTAACTGCCATTGCTTCCATTCCCTGAGCATTGATACAACTCTGCAAAACAACAAGTTATATATAGCTTGCCAAGGTATGAGGTCACTTACGACTTTCAGGCAGGCTAACACTGATTTGCCTTTAGACGAGAACACTCAGATTTTTTTAATGAAGGTGGTTCAATCTTTAGCAGGGGATGAGTTACTGGTTCCACTCATTTAGGAAATTTTTAAAATGTTATTTATTTATTTATTTATTTATTTGTTTATTTATTTATTTATTTATTTAATAACTTTGCCAAAAATAAAGTGCACAACTTGGCAGGGACACCGCAACAGCATGTTGCCAATTACTGCGGACCCACAAAAGACAATGACACACACAGTATAGGAACAACTATACAGCTAACAATAATACAAAACAGCTATCGTACGTTTGGATGTTCATATACCGACAAGGCCAAAACATACTACTTAAGACAGTTACTACATACAACACGATATAGGCTTTGTGAAATTGCGAGCGCAGTTGCACTTGGGACAGATGGTTTTACAAGATCGAGGATCAGCCACATTATAACATGTGTGTAAAGATGAAAAATAGTTCTCAAACATTTTGGACTTGAACGAAGATAGGCTGTCTGTGTCCAACTTCTGTTCATCAACAAGATTATTCCAAATACGAGTTGTTCTGATGATGTACTTTGGAATGTTAATGTTCTACATTTTGGAACAACATATTTAGTGCTGTCGCTGGTGGAAGATCTGGCAGGTCTGGAGATGCGGATAGTTGGACGACGGGAAGGATGGATATCAACTATTTCATGGGTAATTTTAAAAAAGAATACCATGTCTAGATACTCGTGCCAGTAGGAGATTGGTAGGAGACGCAGGGTTTCAAGTCGGGTGGTATAGTCAACATCACACGAGAATGGGAGGCCAAGGATAAATTTTGTTGCTCTTCTCTCGATACGTTCAATGTTACGAAGGAACTCGATGGATTGCGGAGCCCGTACTTGTGTGCACGTATGGGTATGTTGCAAGTTATGCATGTCAAAGCCCCGGAAGCAGTGGCGTAATGAGCAGTCGTATGGGTGTCAAGTGGTGAGGGGCTCGGTGCATTGAGGTCCCTCGGCATGATGGCCACAGTAACAAATAGTTCATATTTAGGTTATGAATAGCTAAAGACACAATTGCCGCTATTGAATGATAACATACAGTAGTAAGTACGCGGTATTTTGTGATAAACTATTGTAGTGTAGTTTATTCCGAGATCATTTATAATGTGAACATTGCCAATGTGTGATCGGCAGAAGTAAAGGCAATAAATCGTACTATAGTGTATTCTTCAGTGGCTATTTACCGTGTAGTACTGTAGATTGTATAAGCCAATACAATCATATAATCGTCGCAAGAGCTCTCAACACTGGCATTCACTTCTTTGAAATATAGAATATTTCAGGGGGGTTGGAGAATTCTATACCATGGTGAATACCCGTAGTGGATGCCGCAATCCACTAGCAATCCACTTGGTGCATGACTCGGTTACTTGGTGCCAGTGTTGGGTGTGCTTCAGTCATGGCTTCAGACAGGTTGAAGCATTGAACTAAAAATACATGGAATGCTACCTGAAGCCAAAATTGAAGCCAAAAGTCCGAGGTCGGCCCTAGTCTTTCCATACAACGGAAACAAAACCAAACATGCCAAACATGTAAGCACTTTAGGAAAACTAGTCAAACTTTGCCAAAAAAACCAAGTTTTACGAAGCTACTAAGCATTGTTTAGCAGAAAGTAAGAAAAAAACACAAACAAGAAAATAAATGCAGTTTTTTTCTAATTTTATAAACGAACTGCCCAAAAATAGCTTCTTTTTTGGCAAAAACGTACAATTAGAAGTGATGGCTGTGTTCCCGCGAGAGAATCGTGAAGCAGTAAACACGCGTGTCTAGGCAAAGATTAGATATACAAAGATGTCCGACTCGCAGAAAACCTTGTCCTCACTTTTTTACTGCGCATGCGCGAGTGTC
>JAODVM010177724.1:0-53993 GCA_025400095.1 Phenganax marumi
AGAAATTTTACGAATGTTTTAAAAAATCACTATCCGGTGGATAGCGCTATCCACCTTTCGTACAACCGGCCCCAGTATAGTACAAGTGTGCAGTATACATCAGACAAATCAATAGCTAGTTTTCTCTGTATACTGAAAATAGCACATAATACAGGACAATGCTCCTGTCAATTGAATATAGATTGGTACCATTCTGTGTCATGCAAAGTTAATTACTGACCACAGCTATTGCCCATGGGAACCAATTCTCTGGATTTAAAATTGACAAGTTATCAGTTGGAACTGCAGTTGCCATCATAGGTTATTATTTTATTATTGTACACTTTGGAAGACAGGTATGATATGCTATGTACATTTCAAAAAATATCATCAGTGCTACATTACCATCAACTGAAAATTGTTGAATTGACAAAATTAGGCTGGTTTGTCTGCTTGTTTGTTTGCTTGTCTGTCTCTTATCGCTGTGTATCCAACTCCAACCATTATTGCTCCAACAACCATTGACTGAGCAATCACTCGCAGTCTCATGAGATAGCGACTTGTGCTCATTGGTCCCCGATTCTTATATGCATAAACACCATATAAAATTGCGCCAACTGTACCAAGAATTCCTACATGTTGTATAAATATAGCAACAGCTAGTAAGAGCAAACTTATACTATTATTGTCTGTACAGCAGTACATTTGTTCAACGCTTGGATGCATGTTTGAAAATAATCTTTTGAGAGTGCCTGAGTCCTGAAGAAATGTGGGTACTTTCCCTGTATTCTTGTGTTTCAAAATGAAATATTTTGATAGCTAAATAAAATTGATTTATTAAAACATATCTAGTGGGGTAGAAACCCAGTGAACCACAGTGCTCTACGACAAGCATGAACTATAAATTGTAAAACATTTCTTTACTGTACCTAAAGGCACAAACGGCTCTTCTTTACTTTTCCTCAATAGTTTGTCCGATTTCGACTCATCGGCAATAGGCGATGTTAATTCAGCGACTTCGGCCGCCGTGGGAGCTTTTCTTGCTGACATTTGTAGTGAAAAACTGTACACACGTTCTCTCCTATATTTCTTTCTGCTCTTGTACGATTGCACGGTCAGAACTGCGTTCAGAATGCTGATGACTAATTACGCAATCACATATACAGAAACTTTTTGTCATGTCAGGACGGAAAAGGTCGCTACAGTGACGTCATTGCAAGGACGTGCTGGAAGCTGGAAGTGGTCTCAAAATCATGTTTCAATACACGTTTTTACACCATCATAAACTTGTTGCATCGGCGGATAACCCACCAGCCCATCACCAACCAACAATAACCTGGTTAGACCAGTCTACCATCGGTGGTCTACCAGACCCAGTGATGTATCATAGTAAAACCGGCTATGGCAGTTCCTGGAAAGTTTAATTAATCAATCTAGACTCTCGATTATTGCAAGATTAAAAAATGCGAGGTTTGAACGTGTGCAGCCTCATCAACAGTTTTTAAGAATTCCATTTTGGACAACTAAACACACCAAGTAAAGGCTATGGCTGCACTGCATAGTAGTATTGGTGAATTGAACAAGTACCTAGGAACTGCGTCGTCGCGTTCAGACTGTATGGATAAAACCCCCGCGTTTCCTCTCCGTCAGAACAAGCGAGAAGCACGCCTTTTGTTTCACAGGCCAGAAACTCCCAGACGCATGGCCAGGACCATGGCTTCTGCTTTTTCACCTTTGTATATTGAATAGAACCATGCAAATTCTCTGAAATGTTTCTCACACAGTAAGGAAGATTTCAGTGAATTTACACTTACTCGGCCATACTCATAAATCATGCAAGTTGCTCACATCATGCAGCTGCCTGCATTTCTGATATTATCATATAAATGCAATGTATGAATGTTTTGTCTTCATCAAACCTATTATTCTTTAATTAAACGTTTAGGATCAGTTAGACCTCTTAATTGAATCTTCATTTTTCTATTGGTTTTTTATATCAATAGCGACACAACGCGCAAAATCAAATCTGTGCAACAGATCTTCTTGCACTATTAATGACAAACGCTGCGCACATTTGCGAGGAATGATTTACTATTCAGTTCTCATCTAAGTATCTCGAAACCATCGGCAACAGAGACTTCTACTTTTCTTCACAATTCATTATAAATATATACGTATAACAAGAAGATATGTGCAGATCATGGTGCAGATCATGAGGCACTGTCACTAGTGTGTACTGCTGATGATACTGCCGATGCAGATCATGTTTTTGCCGGTTTTAAAGATAGCTACAAGGTATGGAAGATAAGTGTGCATAGGTATATAAGCCTAGTATATGACATCGCTATATACAATACTATAAGAACGTATATTCAAAACAGCGATTTGAGGTGATCACAATCCTAAACATTGCATGTAGAAACGTATTAATCATGAAGAACAGTTTGATTACCTGGTTCTGAAAAGAACTGTTTAAAGAGTTAAGCACTTGGAAAAACTCAACTGTTAGCTCTTGTAAGATCTTAAATTGTAGTAAGTGTTTGAAAAGTGCTTTTGAGCACTAGGTAATCAAACCATTCATCAATTTTAATACGTTTTTGCATGCGATATTCAGTAAGAACGTAAATTTGTATTCGACTGCATGGTTTAAGTATTATAAACGTAGTTACTACAACCATACGAATTTCCAGGAATTCTTTTGAGTTTAATTTGATTTTACCTGAAACGACCAATGCGTAGGTATAGTAATTAACTGAGATGCCGACCGAGTCCTAACATGATTAGTTTTACTCGCCATTATAGTTTTTAGAATGAAGAAAAAGCGTCCTAATTCAAACATCGTGTCAGAACTTTTGCGGCTGATAGAATAGCATTATTATCAGCACAAATATCTACGCAGTTTCATTTTTGTGGCTTTTTCTTTTCTGTCCGAGAAAGCCCTCATATAAAAATGACTACTGTCATGCCATTTACGGTGCGTTCAAACTTTTTTGTGTTTGCATGAACAAGGTGAAATCGGGCCAGCAAGCGGATTAAAATTTCATACAAATACACAAGAATAAAAATTTGAAACTGAAATATTCATGTAGAGGACAATCAATATTGCATATGAAACGAACGCAGAGTTGCGATATATCATGAGTAGGATGCTGTGATGGTTATGAAACGGTATAATTAATCTCCTTCAGATAATTTGTTCGCGCAATGTTGCTACGATAGATGCAACGAGGATTATACGAGAATGCTCTTAATTACATAAGCCCTTTAATATTTTGTGGTAAAAGTCACCTGCTATTGCAGTTTGCCACGACACAAGGGAATGTGTTCGTCTAGACAATGTTTAACGCGCATTAGCCTGTGTCGTGAAACGCTTCGCAGTTCTTGTTTTATCAGTTTAAACGTATTAGGCAGTTAAGCATCATGTTTGCAAGACCTTGCTCCAACCCTTCGCCTGTACTTTGGTATAGCTAAGTCTACAGAGTCAAAACAGTGGCTAGATCATTATAACCTGGTGCGCGCTAGTTCAAAAGGATATTTTCAACACCGCTTTGATATTTCGAATTATAACGTATGTCCAATAACCTCCCCCCTCACACTGATTAACTCTTTTTGTCTCCTGATTCTTACTGATACACTGAATATGAAATCATATGACAGCATGCCATAGATCACTTTATCATTGACCGTTTGTTAGCAACAATGCATTTCTGTTCATGGCTGATCCTTCTTTGAAGAATGATATCAGCATCTCACTGCAAGTGATCTATTCAGTGTAAATAAAATGCATGATCACTTTGTAGAAGATATATTTACAATATTTGGGATATTCCAATAAACCATAGAGCTGATGACTGCTACTATAGTAGTCAACTCGAAGATTCAAAGCCGCCTAGTTTGAAGAAACTTCGTCACACCCTCGCAATCGGTTAATTTTACATGAAACTCAGCCTGAAAAAAAAACAACTAGTTCTCACATTGCCTTGGTAATACATTTCTTATGATATCTACGTCTTCATGTCCACTGTCCTACTGATATCAGGGAAGACAAGTCAATGTATGAGCTTTAATATGACTTCAGCGCTACAACATTTTCTATTCCCTCCCAAAAACTTATGCCTTTCTTGTTTTTATAAATATTCCTCGCCCCATCCGAATCAAACCTCCGTGGTTCATTTTCAAACACAAAATCTTGCTGTCGTTTTCGCAATCTTAGCAATCCAATCTAAAGCTTAGCCTTAGCTCTCTCTCTTCTTATGCTCTCTCTACGATTTTTATCTTTACTATAGTGGAAATATAGAGGAATGCCTGAGTGCCAATCGGTTAGCTAAAGCTTGGGAATCTGTCACTTTCCAGTCTGTATTGCCTTTGGAACGTAATTTTGGAAATCATTCAGCCTTTCTTTTTCCACAATTGAATTTTATGAGCTTTGTATGCATATTCTCAATTTGCCAAAAATGAAACTATTTTCAAATAAAAAGAGTGCCACCAAATGAACTTTTTCTTTCAAACAAACTAAATTTTCAGAAAAGTTATGCAACATTATTATAATTATTCCACATTCAATTTCCAGCTATTTGTCCGCTGATTAACCAGTATCAAATCGTGTATCTTGAATCGTGTATCTTGTATCGTGATTTTCATTAAGCCGGTCTTATATACTTTTCCAGAACTGAGAACTCCTTCGGCGTGGTCATGTGTGGCTCATTATGGCACGAGTCTAAATAGCATCCATCATTTTCAGAACATAGAGTTCACTTGTTCACTTCTTCCTTCATCACAGTTCATGTACTTCGTCAACATTCATTCCTCCGGTTCTTTGGAGCTATTTTCACTCCGAGGTACAAAAACGTATTGTGTTTAGGCACCGTGCAGGTGATATCGAGTGCTCTCTTGCACAGAACTCAGGTACACTCATCGCTGACGTATCGTCGCTCATCGTTCAATGAACGTTTATCACGCAACCGAAACGCTACGGACAGTGCGCGTTTCATTCAATCTTTCATTCTACTTCTCATTGTTCATGTTTCAGTTTAGATATATGACTGTTATCTAAACAGAACTGTCAGATTGAACGGTTTTCCTACTGAAATATTTGAACGTCAAGAAATGCAATCTCTAAAACGACACATGACACGCCACTCTAATATGTGCAACAAGCAAATATTGACTAAATTTTTTTATCGCTACTTGACAAAGATGAGAGATGGTCGCATAGATGTAATTTATTGCGGCGCGTTTTACACACGATATTGTTGCAGGGTGTTTCAAGTATTTCATAGATAACTCACAAAGCAATGTGTATGTATAGCTTCCAGAAAATGACGAGTCTAACTCTAGTTATGTTTCATACCTAGCCACACTGCCTGTTCGGCGTCAGTTGATTATATTCAAAGAGTAGCCGCGATAATAAGAAATTTGCATGTTGCTAAGCAGAACGATTAT
Organism: Phenganax marumi; assembly: GCA_025400095.1. NCBI lineage: Eukaryota > Metazoa > Cnidaria > Anthozoa > Malacalcyonacea > Clavulariidae > Phenganax > Phenganax marumi. The sequence goes on from JAODVM010177724.1 coordinate 5,422, forward strand.
ACCAAAAAGAAGGATCAAATTATCTGTGTATTTATTACGCTTCGCTGCGCCAAGATTGCTGATTGCTTCAGCGTTGTGTTGACGCAGGGTTAGCTCCAGCTTAGACCAACTGAAAGTCAGTTTTCTTCATCCTTATACTGAAGTCGAGCTTCTACTCCGTCCGCGTCGTTTTCTCTTTGAGTAATTTAACAGAGTGGATCGTATTACACGAGACAACACACATGCGGTGTTGATTGGCTCTTATAGATAGCAAAACAAAATATTCAGAAGCTTAGCTGGTCGTCATATTTACAGCCAGGTAAATATTTTTACTGCAGCTTTAATCTGTCATACGAGAAATATAATTGTTAGTCACAGGTGATTATGCTCCGTTTGGAAACTTTTGTTGACTACTAAGATGAACGCGAGCACGTATTCTTTGTTATTACGTTATAGATAGGCGGCGAATAAATGGATTCTGTATCGGTTACGTATTGAATGTGTCGCCGAGTTATGGATGAAAAGAAGGCAACTAGAGTGGACCTGCCAGGGCGAGGAAATAAGCCGTCTTGTGAACAAGTGAAGTTATGGCTTGATGAACACCAGGAATGGACTGAAGAGTATTTACAACAAAAACTGAGTGTGGAATTTGTGCTAAAATGGATTCACCTGAACAAAACTACTTGTAAAAGACACGGCATTTACACAAAGAAAGACAGTGCTTGTATTGAAGATGTATTGAATAACAACAGCAATATCACGAGTACTAATGGAGAGACAACTCTGCTGGAGGATGGTTCGCATGAAGATGACCAATTTTCGGAAGACGAGGATGAAACATTGTTACACTACCAAGGGAGATGTACAAGACGATTCTCAGAGCCCGTGCCGACCGGCGGGGATCTAAAGAAACGAGTGAGAAGGAATCTTTCCCTGCAAAATCAAATTCATAGAACGATTCCGGAAAATGAAACCAAAGACGTAGTGGTGAGAAAGCACAGTGCTGACTCGCATTTCTCAGGAAAATTTACGAATGATACTGTACCTATTGTGCGGAAACGACATCGATCCATCGCCCAGCTGGGTTCACTCATCGAATCAAGAATAAAACTACCCAGCACGAAATCTTTAGATCAGGGAAAGAAACTTACACTGAAACACAGCAACGAAGAGGACTTCTTTTATGAAATCATTAAAGATATCGCGAACAATTTGAACTTGAAAACACTTAGCTATAATATACTTGTCAATATTGGAATCTTGACGAGTGCAGATCGATGCTCCTTATTTCTGGTCGAGGGACCGAAAAACCGTCGTAGTTTGGTATCGGAATTGTTTGATGTTCACCCTATACGACTGCGTACTACCACGGAGCAAAATGGTTTAGAGATCCGAGTTCCATGGGGCAAGGGGATTGTCGGGTATGCGGCTGAAACTGGTCAGACAGTGAACATTCAAGATGCCTATGCGGTAAGCAACACTTTATTTCCTTTTAATTATATTGCTTTTGTGGCGTCTTATTTGCGGCTAACTGCTCGGTTTTGTTTTGCACTTGAAGCTGTTGCAATAGCACGGTGAAGAATACGTCTAGTACAGTGCAATGTCACAATCGTTCTCATTTGAACAAGTCTGAGTATGTGTACAGTATAGAAACAACGGGGGTTAAAGTGACAAAATGTTGCTAGGACACGGGAAATTTTGTCGCATTTGCCTTTTCATGCGGGCATTCTTCTTATTAAATTATTCAATAACTCTACCAAATAGAAAGTGGCATGGAGTCCCCGCAAATATTTACACAGACTGGCAAATGGAGTGCGTGGTTTGAGCTGACGTTGTGCAACAGCTGAACGTAAGCTTTCCCAATGAAACTTCACACGTTCACGATAATTCGATAAGCCAATTTAGATATTTTTATTATGGCACATATAATCGTGCTTACTGACTGAAGATACCGCATGAAACATGCCTTGTGTAACAGTACTATACGCAGCAGTGTATGACATTGTTGTTGAAAAATTTGTACAGGTTAATCGAAGGTTAAAACAGCAAAAGGGCCCTCCTGCATTCAAAAATTACATTAGAGCAGCAACGATGTGTGATGTGCAAATTTAGCCATTTTCAAAGCGTTATATACATATACAACGGCTTTAATATTTCTTCAATTCATTTTGACGTTTTGCGTCTGTTTCCAAAACTTTATTTGTTATTCAATGCTCATGTTTATTTTTCCCACGCGGAAAAGGTGTAGGTTGTTTCCGTGTATGAGCTTGGTGTATGTTTAGCTTACTGCATGTGAAATGACATTTTGACAGCGATTAGTTTTCTATCTGAGCTGTATGTCCGCAATTCAAGACATTGCTTCCTATACTCTTTAGCAGTATGACAATGTTCTCGGAGGAACTAGAAAAAATCATATAAACTCATCAATGACAATAGCGAAGTAAAACTTCCTTTCAGAGGTTATCACGCACTATTTCTTGTGAAATTGCAATGACGAAGCCCGGCTATGTTCAGTGAATTTTCATAATACATTGCGTTATTGACACGGTATACATCAATTACTACATAATACGTAATTAACTTTTCTACGCTAAACGCCAAATTTTCGCGCGACGACAGAGCGACAAGCAAAAGTAAATATTATGAACAGGCTAGTAATGCAAATTGCAGTTGGTTGTAACCACATTGGTTGTAACCACCGCATATTACAGCAACGAAACGCAACATTTTGCCGCTATGTGTAAACCAATCACATTGCTATAGATTTGCTTTTATTGCTGTATAACCTGAGTAGATATGCTTTGGAGTGGATAACTAGTCTACAATGAGTTTAGTTTTAGTCGCACAATACTTTTACGACTCATAGGAGAGCCGGAAAACTGTTTTTGCGAGCCAATTTACGAAGAAAGTTTCACTGAGATTAAATTTAAGACGCTAAGGTGCAGCGTTATCTTTTGCAACTATTTAAACTCAAGCAGCTGAGGTGACCAGTGGTTAAGAATCACTTAAGACATGTTATCTGAACAAATTATTATGCTCTCCAGTTCAGTTTACTGATCTTTATCAGTTTAATTACGCGTTGTGAAAGAACGTGCACTTGACCCTGATTCTCCGAGATAAAATTTTCAACTATTTTGCGGTATTGCGGCGCGTGTGAATTTCAAGAAATATTCTTGTCTAATTTCCTATTTTCCGTAACCATATGTTTAGGAAATTGGCTGTGCAATACAGCTGAAATTTTTTGGTGAAATCTCTTGCAAACCTTTCTGTTAAAATAGCATTTTTACAACTCGAACAGATTTGTGACAAGCAGCTGGTTAATTGAAAAATAGATTCCTTCAACATTCTTATATATTAACGTACACACTTGTCATCGAGTCCAGCCTTTGCACTTTGTATTCAGGCAGCATAATGTCGAATTTCGAAAGTAGAAGCTACCGTTATACCTGGAAAGGTAGTACTTTCCTAAGGCCGTCAGTATCGCGTTGTAAAAATTCGTTGTAAAAAGAATGTCATGTCTTCGTTCAGACAAACACATGATATTATAAGCATGCGTGTACCAGTTGTATCAGATTGCGAACATTACTTGTTGAACACGTATGCATTTGAAATATAACACAAGCTATTCCAAAGCCAAGGGGCGTTAATTAATGCTTTTGGAAGACCGGCACTTTCGGAGGGACCGTTACTTTTTAAAAAGGTCATATCTTTTGCATTTAACGGAACATTCAAGGGACTGCCACTTTAGGAATTCTACGAATATATTCTTTCTAGGTTTCAAAAAATTCATGTTAGCGCGAACTACCAACCATTTTCCATGATAAATGCGTGTTTACAAAATTTCAGTATTCTTTATTTTGCTTTTCCGCAGGATTCAAGGTTTAATCAAGACGTCGATAAACAGACTGGTTATCGGACTAAGAGTCTGTTGTGTACACCAATCAAAAACAGAGATGGTGAGGTATGCCAACGCATCGAAATATCCACAACTTGAATAGTTTCCACGATACAACGATGTGACAAAAGCTCGGCATGGCCTGGGTATTAGCGAGTATTTCACTGAACCTTAACAAGTTAGCCGGAAATGATGTCACAATTAAATCACTAATTAACTTGTCCTATTAAATTATTGCATCACAATCTAATTAATTCAAGCAGCAATTAAGCATGACACGGTTCTCTAACAAAGCTGCTCTCTAGAAAATTTTTATTTAGCAAAGTAAATATTTCTCGAGAATGAAGTGTGGATAATTGTCTTAGCTGTTATCGGAAGAAAGACGACCGCGACGAAATTGTGCGCAATCCGTTTTAGATGAAGACGCTTGACTGCCGTTTCAACATTTCTCGTCACAATTACTTCACAATGATATTTTCGAACAGAAACAGACAGCTTTCCCCGTTAACATTCTCTTCTACGTACTATTTTTTGTTAGGTTGTTGGTGTAGCACAACTTATCAACAAGAATCCAGGTGCATCCGCGTTTACTATGGAAGACCAAGAGGTAATAAAATGATTACTATAAAATGATCCGCTGGCATACGAATGCATGTAGGTCACGTGATCAACAGTCTGTTCGGTGGATATTTATATTTTGCACTATTTGCCATACACCACAAGCATTTTTGTTTTAATGAAATGTTGTATAGAATTTAGGCATCTGCATGATGTAAGAAATTACAATATTCATATGCGTTTTCTTTTATATAGTTGTGCAACCGATACCTGCCATTCTGTGGGATAGGAATAACGAATGCGCAACTCTTCGAACTATCACAGAAAGAATTTCAAAGAAACAAGGTTGGTTTCAAGAATTTCTGGGTTCATACCAAGCTCTTTGAAGGAAGTTGAGCTGGGGTGCTAGGGGAGGTCGCGACGTTCTGCGGTCAGTCGGGGATCGCGCGGTTCGAAACTGCATGCCCGCATGTTGTAGCATTTGGGCAAGTGGAATCGTTGCGATTGTGTCAATCTGATGCTTTGTTTCAGGTTTTGATTGAAATGATTCACGATATTTTTGAAGAACAGACTTCCATAAGCAAAGTTGTGAACAGAGTTATGAAGCGAAGTTTGAAGTTGATGAAATGCGAGCACTGCTCAGTGATGCTGCTGAACGAACCTTTAATTGAAAACGAAGATGGAAATTTCAGTGAAAGAAATTCGGAGGTAATGGCACGAGAGATAAGCCGATCAAGCCGTTAAAAGAGAGAATTGGGGTCGATACGTATAATATATGTAGTAAGTACTTCTCCCAAAGAGCAGTCTTAACGTTTATCTTTATTTTATTAGAACTTGAAATTTTCAAACAATTTTCATTTAAAAACAACGACCTCGGGACGACATTCTGTAATCGCAAGGTAATCAAGAAGTATGCACCTTCATTCATTTCGCGACCGCCCGTAGCATGATACGCTATCGATACATAGCTACATTTGCCCATCGTAGAGGGCTTTTAGCCCTTTGCACGCTTAAGAAAACGATTGAAATTGTTTTAAATATGACTTAGATTGAAAATTGCTTACTGTGCCTATACTATTGTATATTTTACAGCGATATAAACGCTGAATGGTTAGATGCGTTAACAGTTTTGAGTGAGCGAGTTGTCTCGAATCCAAAGGTGCGTAATAAGTACTTTGTTTGATTGCCGAGAACAGGGTATTCCATGCAGGTGCACATAAGAATCGTGCAAAACGAAGGTTAAAATAATATAGCATAGCGTATACTTTACAAAACTTTGCAAAACTTTAGACATTGTGCATTTTGGACCTCAATGAAGAAGTACACTTGAAAAATATGGTGAGTGCAGTTCAATTATCGAATATTAAATGGATTTAATAATTATATGGTTACAATCAATAATGAATATAATAATAATTCCGACAAATATGATCAAGACAGTGTTTCAATCACTGGGTAATCACGATCAGTGACAAATACACGGTCAATGATATTCTCAGAGTAAAGTACAAACGTTCTTCATAAATTTCATTTTACTAGGCGGGACGTTCATGCGAAGAAATCAAGTCAATACTGAGTATGCCCATACGAAACAGCAAATCTGAGATATTAGGTAAGACAGCTTAAAACATATAAAACCAAAACAGGACTTTTTTATTGGTAGTAAATTCATTCAATCGATTAGAAAATTTAAATTTCATGGGAAAAAGAGAATGTATAGTGTCAGTCTTTTCAAAATTTGACTCCAACTTTTACAACTTCAATGTACATTCTAGGCGTTGCTTCATTAATGAACAAGGTGAATAATTGTCCGTTTGACGAAAACGATATCTCGCTTTTTGAGGTGAGTTTTTTACTGTAAAGCAATGCCAAATCATAGTTAACGTCTAACTTCATACGTGATTTCTCAGGCAATCGTATTATTTTGTGGACTTGGAATCAACAATTCAATGTTGTATGATCAAATGGCGAAAGCGAAAGCTAAGCAGCAGGTTGCTCTTGAGGTACAAGACTAAAGCTAATCCCTAAGATCGAAGAGTCTAGCATACATACATGCATGTTTATATCCTTAATCCTTATTTTTACTGCATTATTTTTCATTCAGGTGCTTTCTTATCACGTTAAATGTCCTCAGATAGAAGTGGAAAAGCTCAAGGTTCTTGAAATTTCTATAACTTTTCTGTATATCCTTTCCAAATCTGGATTCAATTGAACAAACGTATATCGTTATTGTATAGTCTCTAGTAATACAGTTTGTGCACGCTTTTCTCTCATCTAGCTTTCCCTGATTCCATCCCAGTCAAGTGTTAATCTGAGTAGCATGAAATTTGATGATTTTTCCTTGGACCCCGACCAAATGCTAACAGCCTCAGTTCGAATGTTCCTTGATTGTGGCCTAATTGAAGAGTTCAACATTGATTATCAGGTGAGAACTAAAGAATTCCCGGGCGAAAAAAACAGGGGCAGGCAGAGAGACAAAATACAAAAGTTGCAGCCCTCGCTGACTGTCTATCATTGTTTCGTGAAAACATCAGGGGCCGGTTGTTCAACGGTGGGTTAGCTTAACCCTGGGTTATCGAACAACTTCAACCTCGATTTCAAGCTCGTTTAAGTTAAATTTTCGATAAAATTTTTGCTCGAAATATTTCCCTCAATGAGTAATTTAATGCCTCATAGTTTCAAAACAAACAGTGCTTCAAAATGGGGCAATAAGAACGGCGGGTTAAATTTAAACCTGGGTTAGTTGCTAACCCACTTTTGAACAACCGGCCCCTGTTCTGTTAAATGTGTTCGTGCGAACATAGTGCGGAAAAGATTGACCGCATTTACACAAAAAGATGAGAAAAGAATTCTGTTTCACTGTCTTGTATGTTTTCCTAGACCCTGTGTTGGTGGCTGACTACGACGCGTAAGAATTACAGGAATGTGATCTATCATAACTGGAGACATGCGTTTAATGTGGCGCAATCAATGTTTGCAATTCTCACCGTACGTTTCAGGAACTTCTTTACAGCATGCTGTCAAGCGCTAATGTCACGAATGTGCTTAGATTGGATAATTTAACTGTAGGAATACCACGCGTGCAGGCATATACATGAAGCCCATCTCATTTTGGGTACTGTCTTTTTTATTGAAGACTGGAAATATGATGCAACAGTTAAGTAAGCTGGAGTGTTTGGCTTTACTCGCTGGATGTTTGTGTCATGATGTTGATCACCGAGGGACCAACAATGCCTTTCAAGCGAAGTATGCAGTATTTTGCACTCTAGATATCTAGTGGAAAAGAGGCCACTGTTTTGTCACACCGCACATACCCCTCACTTTCTACTTTCTGTTGAAAAAACGTGAGTATATAAATTTCACACTGAAAGAAATTATGTTGCCTAGGACTGCGTCACCCCTAGCAACGCTGTATGGTACAAGTGTAATGGAACATCACCACTTCAATCATACTATAATGATCCTTAATACCGAGGTAGGTGTATCAGATGTTTTTCCTTAAAATTTCCATTAATGGTACATGCAGACAAAGCTACAGTTTTTTCCATTAAACTACTTAACTTATGCTAGCTCAAAAATGTACCTATCGTTTTTCTAAGGGGCACAACATTTTTCAAAATCTATCATCCCAGAGGTACCGGAAAGTTGTAAGTTTGCTTCGGCATTCAATCCTGTCCACTGATCTGGCGATAAATTTTAAGTAAGTAATTGCAATATAACTGTTCAATATACAATATTTATGTCGACATCCACAATTCAAAAACAAACATTTGCCAAGTCGCAAGTGGCGCTAAATATTTTTAAATAGTTTGAATTTCATCGTATTCTCTCATTAATTAGGTATCGCACAACATTCTTTCCCCTGGTTGAAAATGGAGATTTAAACTTAGAAAATGAGGATCATCGAAGTATGTTGAGGTAAAATATACTTAGTTGTGGACACACACTCATTTATACAGGAGTCATAGATAACGCATGTCAGATATATTCATACAATATTCTGAACTTGTATAATATCTGTTGAAATAGAGCGATGATGATGACTGCCTGTGATCTTTGTGGCATTACTAAACCATGGAAGACACAAAGAGAAGTAGGTTTACTTCCTGCACAGACAGAGTTGTATATATAGTTATAATTTTCGCAACTGCTTCTACTTTGGTAGTCTGGAGTTTTTATCGCCGTCAAAGGGTGTTAAAGCTGTGTTATATTTTTGCGTCAGGTTGTTCATTTGGTCACGAGTGAGTTTATCCAACAAGGTGATATAGAAAGAGAAAAATTTAATGAAAACGACATTCCGGTATGAATGCACCTTATTATAAGTGACAGTATACGACTCATAGCACGCTTTACTAATTTTTTGCTCTTATAATTACCTTCAGGCAATGATGGATAGACAAAAGAAAAACGAACTTCCAAAAATGCAAGTGCAGTTTTTTGACAACGTTGGAATACCTATTTTCCGAGTAAGTTCAGTCGTTTTAAACTCCTGGTATAAGCAAACGCGTTATATCAGTGGATCAGGCAGTAACTTTCTTGGCAGCTAAACAACTTTGTATAACAATGCTTTGCCTCGTTTCTACTATGAATCTGCTCCACATTCTAGATATGTGCTAAAGTGAATCCTTACTTAAAACCTCTACTCGAGGGAGCAGTTAAAAACAGAAATCGATGGGAAGAACTACAGAACGCTGCAAGTATAACAATTGCTTAAATTACAATGCCCTACTGCATGTTGCGAGCAGACGTGCTGTCGACTACCCAGTGTGGAGTACAGAGTGGCGATCCCGAAGAAAAACAGCGAAAAGGGGACGTGGACGATTCGAATGCACGACGTCAACTGATTGTTGTCAATCAATGAAGGACGTTTTTGTGGATATACTGTACAGCACTGACTTTCGGAAATCAGAGGTGGGAAATATAGATTTGTACAAATTCAATCACACTCGCAAAGATCTTAAGAAGAACTCAATATCTGAGGTGTGCGACACTAAAGAGAGAGGCTGCGTATTATGATTGTATATATGAAATGTAAATTCACTGTTCTCTATTCACATTATCTTCACATGCATCTGGACTGCAAGACACGAAAACGTTACGATAATCCAAACGACATGGGTATGGACAAGTTAAAAACATCACCACCTTGAGGGAAAAACAACAAGTTTGACTGACAAAAGGCTTTTATGGTTGTACCGACTTGTCTTTTCATGTTGCCATGAATTCTGTCGAAAACCATTATGATTTCAAGAAACTCATCCTGTATTCCCATCAAAGGATATATGATAAAATGACTGCAGAACGAGCTGAAATGCGTATTTCTCACAGAAACTCAGTTGATGGAAAACATACTGTTGTGGTGACTTATGGCACTAGTATTGATTATACTGCACTATTCTGTACCTATAATCCGAATAAATTAAGACTTTTGACATCATCGCTATACTTATGACTTCGCTTACATGGTAGTTTACACGAGCGATTTTTGCTGCGATTTTTCTCCTCTTAGCGTATGTGATCGAGGAGGATGCCTGACGACTCCATTGGCCAAATTGTTGGACCAAGTATATTCGCCAGTTATCCATTCTATCATATCGTTCAACAGGAGAAAAATCGCATCAAAAATCGCCTGTGTAAATGGGGCCTTAAGGATTGAAAATATCAAATTGGCAAGACCAAGTCGGCAAGAATCGTAGCTGTAGCCAGTAAAATGAGTAATAGTAATTTTATGCAAACGGTTTTACATTCGTAATCATAGACTTGCATGATGATTAGGTTTTAGATTTATATTGAATAGTTTGCTACTGATAAGATTAGTATCATCGTATTGGGAAATACCATTTGCAGCAATGGGGAAACTCATTGCAGAAAATTCACTGCTGTAGCTAATACAACAAGACTACCACTCTACGTTGCATGTTGGTTTTCTTGAAACCCAGCAGAAATAACACGATAAAAGGGTCAATGCAACTTTTGCCGAAATAAACCTTGCGAGAAAATTTACACGAGCCATATTGCGAGGAATGGTAAAAAAATACAACTTTTGTACGATGAAGAAAATTAGTTGCATGCAATTTGGTTACCCAGTGATGTTGATACGTAAAGTTGTAAGAAATGCTGCGCAGTACTAGTGGGAATATGTTTTTTGTTTTTTGTCTTAATTTTGCACATGTACAATCTGACAAAGTAGTAGCAGAATCCTCCACCTCAAATAAATAATTTTTTCCAATTTTTTATTCCCTGGTACTGCCAGATATCAGAGTGATGACGTATAGCTGATATTCGGAATGCATGTGATCAAGTGGGTGATGATGCGTTATTGTATTCACGATTAAATCTGTTATAATGGCCATAAAAGCGATAAAGTAACAGGATAAAGACTTCCTGTAGATTTTGTGTACATGTTTGCACCCACGATTACGATCCAAAGATAACGGCCACCTGTCTACCTGTAATGCAAATGAGGGCATAGCTCCGACAAAACTGTTGGCTAAAGAAGTTTGCCAAAACAGCGTTGTGGAATGTTGTAGCAACGTTTAGCAGTAGTATAAAGGCCCAGACACACCTGACGCGATTCGGCAACGCGACGCGATTTTTCGACCTTCATTGACTGGTAACTTTGATTCTAGTTGAGATTTTCCAGATATTCAAAGGCCATATAATATTTTTAGTTATTTGGTCTACATGTCTTTTAAAATTTTCTTCCATGGATCGATTTATTCGCTTTCAAATTTGAAAAATCGAGTCATTTTGCCGAATCGCGTCCGGTGTGTGTGGGCCTCAATGCTTGGGGATGTACGTACACCGTCTCTTCGAAAAAGGTATACGAGGGAACCTTTTCTCAGTAAATTCCAACATGTCAAATTTATGCCTGAAATTTCCTCAAACCTCCTCAAACTTCTTCAAAATCGTTTCGTTCGTTTTTTTTCAGCATACACCACAGTTTAAAGTAAATACAATAAAGCAAATTAAATGACGAAGAATATGACGAAGCGGTTGTCTCAATTAAATGGTGATATTGTAACAAAAATAAATTACACAGACGTATTGGGTCAACTTCTAAACACACTTGCATGATCTGAAAATAAACGTTTCAACAACTACCCAACCATCACAAATTCTGACACGGCCTGTTTGCATGACCTTGTAAGCAAACTAGTTGAATCTTAGCTTTTCAGTAAGAATAGTACCTAATATCGTCCACAGAAAGATGAGGAAGTAAATGTAAGTATACATCAAAAATGGACGGGCGTAACTGTTGCCAACTACACGTTTCCAAGTGCTCTGCATTGCGCTTAATCGTTACTTCCGGTGACAAAGAACACTTGAACAAGTGGATAGAATCGATAGTTTCCTTGCCATAAACGGTCTCTTAAAAATTAACAGCCTTTTTCCGGTCGGCATCATCAAAAGGTATCAGCGATTGTGAAACATCTTGTGTATTTGTTGTCGCGTTTCCTAAAGCAACCTTTCAAATTCATTTCGAAAATTGATTACTAAAATTCTTAATGATCAAACTCGAAGACTTTCTGAAGAGATTTTGAAATATGCGATAATGATAGAACATCATTTGACATTCAACTTGAAATGTACATTATTGTCGTTGAAATATTTTCTTTATCTCAAAAAATTTACATCATGTATCGTGGAACTGAGTGTTCTTTGAAATATACAGCACAGTACAAAAAAAGTCTTAAAGACGTTGGAAAAAAGCCATGTTTGGCAATTTCGTAAAAACATAACTGAAGTGTGGAGGTGCAGCTTCGCTTACTGCCACGGAAAATACCATTACCAAACGTCATAATCATTGTCAACCTACACTCAAACACAATTATTTTTGTTCTTGAAAACAACAACCAAAGTACCAAACAAATTGTAGCTAGTACACAAACAAGGACAATCCTACGCTTAACTTTCTTTTGAAGTAGGTGAGAAAATGTAGGTGGGAACGTGAGAAAATCCCGAATCCATTAAGTTGTATTGCCGAAACAATCTTATGAGATAGTTTAACGGCATATAAAGAAAGAATTAAGTGACCAAGGAAACTAAGATTTGCAAGAGAGAACAACTTGCGAATCTCATGAGGGAGGAATGTTGTTCTTTGCTGCCAGTAAACATTCTGTTGGTACACAAAAAGTAAGTGCTTATTTTGAATTAATTAAAAACACACTTGTATTTTACTTCTCTCAGTTCGTCGAGCAATGATCTTGTTCCAAAATCTTCGTAGATTTTAGACTTCAGATGTAGTGAATTAGTTTACTTGATTGGCTTTGCCCATGGACAGTTAGGGACGATGTATATATAGTACTTGGATACTGACGTTTATGGTCGTTGACGGCTATATATGACAGCACCATGCAATACCTGTCGAAGGTATATCTAATCAGTACCACTGGTACAGCAGACATAATTGAATCTTGCGCTGCAATAACACAACATGAAGTTTTAAATAATTTTTTCTTATCGGCACCGAATAATATCATAAACGAACGTATAATACAGTACTCAGTTTCAGCTAGAAAAGTACTTTCAAAAGCGTTCTTTACATATAAAGAATGAGTTAGCTAGAGCACATATCACTGGTGACATCAAAACGCTAACTAAGTAATGAGTATAACCTACAGTGACCTACTGGCATTAAAGACGCAGACAAGTTCAACATAGTAAAAGAGCAAAGACGAAAGCGACGGTTTTCTTGTAGACATTTAGAATGTGTTTGCATCGTTTCTTTTTATTATTATCTCGGTCATCGTTTCTTTTTATTGTTATCTCCGCCATAAGTTTGTCAACTCGGGGCTATTTTCTTTAAGCATTTTAAAATAAATCGCATCTCGCTCTGCTAGGACAGTGCGTCACCATCACTGACCCTGCATTCTTGTCTGCAAGACTAACATGGCAATTTTCCAGGCTCTCTTGAAACATTTAAAAGCATTCTTCCTAAATTACACTTGTTCGTTCTTTACCGTCGTTACTAAAGTATGTTTACAGTACAAAAGATGGCTGTTCTCCAGATTCTCATGGCAGGAAACTGCAAGTCTGCACGAATGTAACAAATAAAGTAATTTGCCCACTCCAAAAAACCTCAGAAACAAAAAAAAAAACCCCGAACAAAAGTTCTCCTTTAGTAAAAAGTTTTTTTTGGGGGGGGGTTCTAATCTAATCTAATTCTATCAATTTGAAAATGTGGACGGAAACGTTGCCGGCAAAATGTCTCACAGCTGCACTTGATATGAGTGAGTCTTCATCGCGGTCTCTACCTATCCGGCTTTTACGAAGAGCTGGACCGCGAAGGAAGGAATAAACTAACACTAACATGAAGCAGGATATGTTTGAGTTTTCTCATCACTAAACACTTCATTTTTACAAACAAATACTCAAGACAATCGTGGCGGAAACATGAATCGAATTTCAATCAATCTTTATGGATTTTCAATTTCCTTCAGAGTTAATTTACAGAGTAGGAAAATTATAAATACAAATGAAAGGGATAGTTATTGTCAAGATGAGTACAGCGGTAACAAACGGTTTGATCAATGTCCTATTTTATGGTAGACACATGAATTCGTTTTATTTGTTCTAAAATCTCACGCATGTAGCTTTATCAGTCACTCTGAATAAGAACACAATTCAGTGACATTTTCTTCTGCACTATAGCAATTGTTTCGTCCCAGCGCATGCATAAGTGGTGGAGGATCGATATAGTTCAGTTCATCATAAATAAAGTATATGTATATGCAAAACGTTCATGTACTACACGTGTTTCACAATAGCTGTAACTACATAGAAATTGTGAATTAAAAAATAAAACTGTAAATAAGAAGTTACGTATTCTCTGTACTTTTCTATATTTGCATCATGTAATGAAACCAGCTGCAAATAATTTGATCACTAGATAAACAAAGTATTCGTATTCAAATTTATATCTAAAATACTAAAATTTTCGAAAAAATTAAGAACAGCGGCTTATGCCTTTTCCGAAGTCTAAAGACAAAAAAAAGTCTGAAACAAAAGAATAACATCAACTGATAACTGAACCTACATTGCATGGCAGATGAAATATAAACGTATACGTAAGTTAGAACGATTCCAGACTGAAATAAGAGCTGCATAATGTGGTACATAACGGCACATAAATCCTGTACGAACAACAAAGATACAAAGCGATAATTTGCAATGTTGTTATTTACTCTTTAGCCTCCTCGGTTAAAGCGTGGGTTTAATGGTAATGCAAGTTTGAGAGGATATTGAGTACTTGGAGAAGATCTTTATTGTCTAGTCTTTTTGCCTTTGGCGGCATTAGCGACCCAAGAAGCTGTTCTTTCTTTTCCCCTCCCCTACTTTGGCAAGCAGATGGTTGAAGAGTCGCCTACGTGCCCTATACGTATAAATATGAGTTTTCAGTTCGTCTTTTAAACAAACCAACAAGCTAAGTGAACAACTGCAAAAAATTCATTGAACAAGATAGAGGTTTATTAGCTGCAAAAAAGGTGAGATGGCTACCTAAACAGTATGTAAGTTTATACATGCTAGAGTGTTTTAGTGGTTTTGAATTGAAGAAATATTGGTAGCTACAATCATTGCGCTTCGTTTACATTTCGAAATTCAAAGATTGAACATCACAGACGAAATGAAAAGGACTTTTTTATATTACTACGCATTAAAAATGCAATAGACTCATTTGAGGCGCAATTCGGTCTAGTAAACGGATGAAATTATAAAGTTAAGCGCTGTGAACTGTTCATTGTTGTGAACAGGTGGTTCCATCGTGCACATGCGCAGATGAAACAGTACAGCACATTTTACGTTGATATATCGAGCCGGTGATAAATATCATTATACATAATACCATGGAGACCTGATCTTTACATCGTATTCATTACCAGTAGTAGGAGTATACGATCTTGGCACTCACCAAGCAACCAAAACCCAACTGTGAGCACGGGGAGAAAACCACAATTTTGCAGAGGCGTGCGAAACCAAGCCAAAGTTGACATTAAAACTCTGTGAAACCGTTCCCCTCTTTTGCGAATGATTCCACCCTTCCCATAATCACTTATACGAGTCGAGGTGTTACGCTTTCTGTGAATAGTGCTGCCTTCGCTGGAATTTGATTTTTAGAAAACTTGGGAATGCTTGCGTTATGCACTTATTTCTTGACAAAAAATTTTTTAAATTAATTTTTATTGACTGTGTTACTGTATATATAATGGCATGGTGTGCTATAAATCAAGCCTTAGTATAATAATTCAGGTACACGTTATTTTCCACACACGTACGACCTAGAATTGTGTTGCGCAATCTCCGGCAATAAAGGAAAGCGGTGCCTGCTAATATATACTTCTCAGTTTACTAAGTCCTTTGATAACCGATGGTAAATGCATGGCAGTTGACATGCACACACACGTTGGCTACTCGCAGAACAAAAAGTAGAAATGTTCAACTTTCTGTGATTTTAAGCGCAGTTTTTATAGGACGATGTCTTTTTTAAACTTTAATTAAATTGCACAAAGGATAGTGGTAAAATTATCGTAGTTAGGCGTCCATGTGGTTTGTTATGGTCATGCAAATGACGCTGCTCATTGTACCTGGAGAAAATATTTACGCAGTTATACGTCATTTATTGAACAAGTTTCAACTCGACATAGAAGCCTCCCTGCATGAGTAAGACTAGTATCAACTTTTACCAGTAAAACGACTCTTGCTTAAAGTTCACGAACTTAAAAACATGTTTGAAACTTTTTCAGACTTACACTAGTAAAATGTAATCATTCAAAAAACATAATAAGCAAACAGATAAGGTGCTATATGAATGCAAAATGTTCTTTTGGAAATCAACAGAAACGAGGAACAATTTTTTCAACCGGAATTGAATTTAATGTGAAATATCTGCATGCACGTCATTATTTATTATTCCCTCACTGGTGCCACTGAATCACAATCGAATATAGTCATTGCAACACAAACGAAAAATTTATGGTTGGTTTATTTCCTGTAGGACGTGTCGAGACCTTGAATTAAAATTGTTGGAATCGGCCACAATTGGAATATAATTGACTGAATTATTTTAGTCACTGCGGAGTTGAAGAAAATATCGACCAGCAACACACGAAATATATGAAGTAAGTAATTTGCAGTTTTCAGTAAAAAAAGTTAAGCTGCCGGTGGCCCGGTTCAGTTCATAATTGTGTACAATTGTTCTCAATATACAGTGCATTGGCTGTCTAAGCTGCATGTTAGGCACGAAAATTTAAAACGTGCAATATGTTAGGTTAAGCCATAAAAACTAGAAGCAAGGGTTGTGCCTATACTATATGCGAATGATTACAGTTATACGGACTTCAATTTAGAGCTGTTCAACCAATATTTAATGGCTGATTCCAGCCAGAGAGTAAGTTTTCATCTAGATAAGATGAAGGAAATTCTTTACCACGGCTGGAAGGAACATCGTAACAACAGTAGAATGACGTAGTTTGGTTGCGAAATTTGGTAAAATGTGGAAAACATACCCGTGCGAAATTCGCACATTTTGTATATTTTTGTATTACGCGTCAAAATCATAACCACTTTTGAGCCGAAAATGGTTCTTTTTTTCGCGCGTAACAGAAAAATATACAATATTTGGAATCTCCGCAGGGCTATATTTCCGCATTTTAAAATATTTCAACACCAAACTCCACCATTCTGCCAAATTTTAGATATCTTTTCGGCTGCCGTTGGTGAATTTCGTTCTTCTTGTCTAGAGAAAAATTTAGTCTGTAGCTGGAACTATCCGCAAAGAGAAAGAAAACCTTCCAACAAAATAGTATATGGGCTGGATTTCCTCAGCGATAAAAATAGTTTACCAAAACTGACAACTAGTGAATTAATCAGTATAAACAGTTTATGCATTCAAAATATAAATTCTATTGTCCACCAGTGCCACTCCTTTTCGTGCATGATCAGGCACGTTTGACGTCATGATAAAAGTTTTTTTTATCTCCGCAAAACGCCAAAAGTTTATGAAAGAATTTGTAATACCATCCCAATAATGAGCGAAAAGAAAGAAGTTCACTCAGAAACTTGTATTGAATAATTTATGACTTTTCCCATGCAGCGGAGAATGACTCAACAGTATTAATAATGAATTTTCTCGAAACGACAATAAAATCCGTGGGAGTTGTAATTCAATCAAAAGCATAAAAATAGAAGTTTTCAATTACAGAGCAACAATGCATGCAAAGTGTTCTTCCAAGACCAAAGAGGAGTTCACAGTCTTTTTAGAAATTCAATGTACATATTTATAGATCTCTTTGAATATAACGACCATAAAACCTAAAAATAACTCCGGTAACAGCGTCCCAGAGTTACCACTGCATTGCCATAAAATGCATGACGGCAAAATAAAGCATGCACAATAAACTATAGTAAGTGGGGTTTAATTGGTTTATCGATTCCCGGCTTCTTTCCTTGTGCACGTTTCGGGTGTTTTTTTACATTACGTATTTCCCCAAGAGAATTAGGGTACCGCTGACAGGAATACTTGCTTAGTCTTAAAGGTCTTCACAAAATTAAAATTCGCGCAGACTTACAAAGGACACATCCCGGTCCAACCTTATATTGCAGCAGTTCACATCCTTTAATTTCTCAGCATGTGTATGATCATAAAACAGTAAATACCAACAAATTAGTATCGAGCAACAATGAGTTCCCTTGTTTTATTGTTGTTACTTGGTTCCCTTGGTGATTTAAACTAAGCAGCGTATTTTTGCACGACTATGTAAAATGAACTATTTGTCAACATGCAGTGTAAATTGTTTGAATGGATACAAATCCGTAACATTCAAGACACAAGGCCAAAGAAAGTTTAGGGAGAAACTTTGTTCATGCAAATGGTCCACAAAAGTACATCTGTCATTAGTCTGCCTTATGCACCTGAACACGTTTGGATTCTTCCCAATCATAGCAACTACTTTTTACAAAAGAAAGCGTCCTTCACTGGCAGCTTAGTGGGTGAGCTATCATTTAGTCTCAGTGTCTCTAGGCACAAGAGTACAAAATAACAGTAACCTAACGATGCATATTAAACAGCCCCACACAGTCACTATTTTCGTTTCCGACGCACTTCATTTAATGTGGTGTGAGATAATGTAAAGTGGTTTATCAAATATTTTAAAAACAGGTGGTAAGCTCTTAATTTTATGCATAAGAGTAATGAGTATCGTGAAACGTTTGTCAACATCAAGAAGCCGCATAAGTGCTAAAGTGATATATACTACTCCAGTGTAAGCAAACGAGTGCAACTTGGCTATAAAGCTGTTACCGACCGCGGCGATACACCAAGAAAGCATTTTCAGCTTCGCTAAATTGCGGTGTGCCAAGATACTACAGACAAGTATAAAAGACACGAACTTCGCATAAATAAATTTAAGACGTCAAACGACACCGTTTCCACAAAGATACATTATTTCAGATCCACCGTTAGAAAATTCAAAGGACTTTTCTTTGTATTGTTAAACGAGGTATGAGAAAACTCATCTATTTGTTTTTCATGGAAATACAGCAAAATGCAATAATGTCAACAATGGTTTGCATATACTAGTCTTTCTTGACAACCATGCAACAGAATTGAATTATATTGGCGTGTAAATTCTACATGTAGGATCCACGAATAACTTAGTGTGTATTTCATATAAGAAGGGACACTTTGTTCTGGTAAAAAATACTAACTTGTGCAAGGTGCCAACTACCGATTGAGGCAGCTTGCCGCTAAATATCATATACACACTTCAAAGTTGTAGATACTTACGAACTGTCAGTTACGGTGATATTTTATGCACGAACGTTTACGCAACGCTGATCTCCAGGTCAAGGACGACAACGGTTTCCATTTAATCGCTTGATCGTCAATCGTCTAAAAAACAGCTGTTTTTCGTTCGACGATCATCGTGGCGACAGAATTCGGTCCTATCGAACCAATTTACCCTGCGGCAAGCACAAATGACTCTGTTATCTAATGGAAACTAAGAATCTAACGATTCGACAACTCTATGGTCGAGAAAACTGTGTGAAGAAAGCAAGGCTGCATTATCTGAAGGCAATTTTTTTTATAAATATTTAAACAAATATGCAAAACATTTCATATTATGTACTAGGGACAGAAGTTCCTAAGATTTCTACTTATTGATTATATAGACAAGCTAGCACGCAAGTATGCATAATACAATATTCCTATTTCACCATTGCAAAGAATGAACGTCTATCATAGTCAAGTCACAGAGTGCGTAATGCGTTACTGCACACATTATAAAAAGATCGATATAACCGAACCCATACTTTAAGGTTGCGCGCTCAGGAAAATGCTAGTTTCCATGCTTTTTACCGCGAGGATGGTTTGGACGACTGACCATCATATGGAAACCAGTCGTATTTCCAGCTACGCTTGACACTTTTTCGAGTGGAAACAGCTGTTTTTTGACGATTGACGATTAAGCGATTATATGGAAACCGGGCTTAATGCGTTGATAGGCGCCGCAGACTAACGCAACGTCTCCGAGAACGAGGTATTGACGGATGTTGTCATGTTGTCCCTTCACCAATCTCTTCTCCGCAGAGGATTGCTATTCCCACGTGAGCCAAGACTGACAAGAGAGAGTTGGGGGTTGCAAAGGGGAAGGGCGACAAACCCTCCAAATCTTGTAATATAAATTTCAGGCGGCAGAATTTGTATTTTAGACAGTCAAACTGAGGGATTATAACTGTGTCATAAGATTACTCTGTAATTATCATGACGTTGGTCAGTCGGTTGAAATGAGCTCATACTCCGTGAAATTTTTTGAAGACAGCTTTGTGTTACTCTTTACCAAACGCATATAGTGGAATTCATTGCGCAAAACCTTCCACAAAACTTGATTTCTGCACACAGAAAGTTAAGCACTTGAATGTCTAGACTGGACTGATGTCCGAAAAGGTAGAATGGTTCCGAAATTCAATAGTGGGACCTCCGACCTCGAGATGCACCAGATGTTGTTTCTTTCAAGCATGCAGAGTCTATCAGTATCAGTAGAGTTTTCAGGTCAGATCTTCGGACTTTGCAATTTAGAGCTGCTATGAAATTACGTAGCCCCAACTAACATCTTACAGATTATAGTGCAAATAAATAGCAGAGCTTCTTTTACTTCCGATGTTTCATACTGGCTTTGGCAGTACCCGCTTTCAGTAACTTCACAGAGTTGCATCTGGAAGTTTTCTAATAAATATGAAGAACGTAAACATAAAAATGATAGTGATTGAGATGTCAAGGCAAGAGTCTGAAGTGAAGGATTACACCAATTTTTGAATACTGAGAGTCTTCGTTCCAAGTATATCTATTTAAAGAACAGACAATCTGGCTGGCAAGTTTACTGGAAATTGAGTGATATCAGATATATCTCCAGCACAAAATATGTGCAAACATTTCCTAATCGTCGTGCAAAAATGCAAGTGACTTTTCTGATGGAAATGGTGCGAAAAAAGCTCTACTCGTCAATTAGAAATCATTGCTAAACGTTGGTTTGAAGATTCCTTCAAAATTCTTGTTCCACCTACTGGTTCGGTTGGTTCATGAAACCTTTAACAGAGTGCATGAAATTATCAGCGAATGAGGAAAAGATGTTTGAGCCACCATTTCAACGCAAAAGCACAAATCTTTGTTGCATATTTCGAGTGATAAAATTCCGGACCATGTCATTATGTCTACATTGACGTTATAATGACGTAATGTTAAAGAGATTGGGAATTTTATTTGTCCTCGAACTTGCATGCATGGACAGGTCAGTCGGCACATGAGTGAGCCAAAACAACAATGGTCGTTGTCTCCGGAAATTCAGGATTCTTTTCACAGGAACTATCAGAGGTTGAGCTGAATGTCAACGATGGACTAGTCGAAGAGTAAACAACATCACTGCAGATATAAAGATAAAAACAGCGAAAGTTAACAATAACAGACATAACGGCGCACAGCAAAGTGAGCTCCCAGAGGCGAGCCCCCAGGTACGAATCACATGAAATCAATTACATATACCAGCAAAGTTCAAATTACCCTGGGTACGAGTGCGAGCAAAGAACAGCTCTTGTGTCTGCACATCCTTGTTTCGTCTTATAGAAACAGGAGTGGTGGAAGTATCTCACTAAGTTTCGAAGTTGATAATTTGAATCTAGATCGAGTGGTGTTAAAACCTGATCGAATTGGGCCCATCTATCTGCAACAATTATTCCATCCTGCTTGTTTGTGTATACAAACCGTTTATTCATTGCGTCTTGGATGTGATAGCTGCGTTCAGCCATCATCACCACAAGCTGATCGTGTCAAACGAGTACAGGAAATGCATTCTTGTGAGGACAGTCGCCCAGTCGGTATGCAAATGAAATCAAATTGCAGCTCAAGAGCAGGCAATGCATGCCAGGCATACGCTCGCATTAAAAAAACCACGGTTTTGTGACAACAGTAGATCTTGCGCAATCACTTATATTCACATTAATGAGTAAAGAGATGACTCAAGTTAATGCGGTTATAAAGCAATTTCTGCATGCTCATACTGGCGTGATAATCAAACGTCTAGGTTTGATACATTCATGCATTGTAATTCATCGGCAATCATTAGCGAGTAAAATCGTTTCTCCATTGGAAAGCGTTTTCTCGTCTTTTCTTCGTCACTGATAACGGAGCCTTCAATTCTGTACGGCATCCATTAGTATTGTATCAATTCAAAACTTCTCTTTTCCGAGATCCAAGTGATGAGCCCCATGACGCCAGTAACGTCATTAATGGCACATTGATATGGAAGGGTAACAAATCAATCGGTTATCTTGATTTTGTGTCAGCCAATATACTATCAGCCCAGTATGGTTAAGGTCAGAATCTCAAGCCAACTGAGAGACGGAATATTAAGATAATTGGACAATCTCATCACCGAAAATTCTCTGTGATTCTCAGCACAGAAAATGGATCTAACAGCGACAGAGTAATAATTAAACATGGCACGCTTCATTATCTTAGTTATGCACTACAAGTTAGTCTTTCAAATTGGATGCTGGAGTCTGTCTCGGAAATGTATCGTAATGCCAATTGTTGTACGCTATTGTTCTGTGTACAATGAAAACTGAAACATTATGCGAAATCAATCGCTTACCCTGTGGTCTTTCTTTCACGTGTTGCATGCGTGGGTTAAATAATTATCGGAAATTGCCGCCGATAT
This sequence comes from Phenganax marumi, assembly GCA_025400095.1. NCBI lineage: Eukaryota > Metazoa > Cnidaria > Anthozoa > Malacalcyonacea > Clavulariidae > Phenganax > Phenganax marumi. Next base: position 28,066 of record JAODVM010177724.1, read on the forward strand.
TACTAATTAAATGTACAATTATTGAAACTAATTGACAAAACTCTCTCTACGTGCGAAGCTTATATGAGCACGGTTTCTCTCGATAAAAAATTAAGAAATTTTGCCCGGCACACATACAACCTTCGTCAATCTTGGAAGGGAGATCATTAATTTTTAATATATAACCTTTCAATCGGTAGCAATATTGGTCATGTCGGTGTATTTCATGATAAAGTTTCGTTCCTAACGGCGCTATCTACCTAGGCGTCCAATTATTTCTTGATGTCTCTCACTTAAATCAAACACATACACAATTAACATTACATTTTTGTCTGCCACCCATTGAGTTATTCCATGCCGTACCAACTCAAACGAACTTATATCAACACTGCTAGTATCTGGTTGGCTGAAAAAAGAGATATGCTCTAAAATGGGACGTTGTCGTTGCGCATTTTTAAACAGAACCATTACCGATATATTCACTTTTTCTTGATGAAAAGTTGCCATTAAAGCAACTGCAGATAAAAGTGCATCTCGGCATTTTGAATTTGAATTGATTTTCCTATTCCTGAGAATTGACAACGGTTTATTAGATGTTTATTACGGTAATTATTTTACACAACCAGGAGTCAAATAATCTATCTTTGGTCGTTCAGAAACTTATGTCCAAAGAGCTCCTCAGTTTCGCATGCAAATTGTCCATTTCAAATCGTATGCATGCCATATTACATTTCTTTGCCATTTCTAGTTTAATAAGTATTGCTGGTGTCTGCAGATGATTGCAAAAAAGAAATCACAATTCCACAGCTATTTCACGTGTATCAAAAGGGTAACTAAGCTGTGAAGGTCTTCTCAATTCGCTCGCACAAAATCAAAGGCAAAATACTTGAATGCAAGTCAAGTCAAAACTGCTGTACTGCGATCTATTAGACTTGTAGTACGCAAGAAGCTTTGTCCAAAAAATACAGTGCACATATACGCGAATGTCACAAGATTATACAAAAGTTAAAATAGTTAGCGTAGGATGTTCCCCCAAAAGAGCACTAGTTTAATCAAAACCCAGTAATATAAACGACGCAGTCCATGCAAATACACGATTTTAGGCAAGGCTTTCACTTGCAGGGTTAATCAAATGCACTGCTGGCAATATAATAAAGGATCAGTTTGAAAACTCGCCTGCTGACAAGACCGAACAATGCGTTTTATTAAAGTAGCTATAATGACCTGTTACACGATGGTGGTGTATATTGAATATCTAATAAGAATGTCTGTCGAACATTCTGGTATCGTTTTACTGCAAACACATCATCTCGGCAGCTGGAGAGATATATTGAGCAACACATCACGGCAGTTTTTAGCTGGCCTTTAACTAATTATCAGCTCCTGCTTATTACTTTTTGCTATATAATTGACACACAGTTGAAATACAAAGGAATGAAACGTGTCTAGTTAAATTAATGGTCCATACAATATTATGTTACATCGTTTATCACGATCGTACGATTTTTTAAACATTTGTACGAAAAACGAAGAACGCAAGTTCTTTTCAAAAAAATATTTGAAATTTGTGAGATATGTAGTCAAGTGCACTATAAATTGTTTGTTATAAAATAATGATCAGATAAATAGCTTAGTCTTCGTGTCTGTGTTAATAGCAAACAATAAACACTTTAAGAAACTGATAGCATATGTCATCAGACACAAGCAATGTATTCGAAAATATAATTCATATATTACATAGTTGGTAATGTGAATTTTTAGTACATTATGTAGAATGTAGAATGCATAATTTATTGACTGTAGAGCATAGTGCAACTCAAGTAGAAAGAATCATGAAGACTAGTAACTGCATACTCCCTGGAAAGTATTCGTATACCGTCATCAATCCACTGCAATGATTTTCCCGATCTTAATTGGCCTAACTTGATACGAGACATAAGAAGTTAGCCAGAGACATAATTAAACAGTGGCTTGTCATCGCCATAACCGACAAATTTCAGCTTTTACTATATGTTTCATACATCTTTGCAGAAAATTTTCCATGCATGAAACGACTCCTTGCGTTGTAATTTGTTCTATACCCTACATGATGCAACGATGAATTTGAATAGAATGCACCACCAACAACATACGACAAAATGCAATTTTACAAAACTTATGGGTTAGGCTATTTCGTACAATCGTTCACCTCTGAGTCCAAGGTTAGGCACTCCATGTCGAAAAGGGAGCAGCGTTGTACCTCAGAGAACAAAAATCGGATACGCTTTCTCTTGTACTCAGTCTATTATTTGATACATGCACTGAAACGAGACTATTTCTTTTCCACCATTTTTCTCCCCATGCAATGCATGGTCTTGCATATTCGTATTATCTTGCACGTTTATTAACTGAACCAAGTTAGTGAAATGAATTAAAAATTAATGGTATACACTGTACACTGTACAGATTGTGCGGCACAATTAAACTTTACTGTAATTTATTGTAAATATCATATAACTGAAGCACAAAATAACAAGAACATCATGATATCATTTCAGATATAGTCAAAGCCTGCAGTAGGTAAATCTCCATGAAGCTACCTCATTATCCTCTAGGGAGACTATACATTTTTATGCAAACGCCCTTTAGCAAAGGCCTATACTATATCAAGCTACCCTATATCAATATGGGAGTGAAAATTATCATCAGGCACGACAACCAAAGATCAGGGTTTGTAAACTGCGGTAAAAGATAACATGCCCACCAGGATACCAGAACTCTTCACTTTACCAAATAGAATACTAAGGGGCTATAGACAATCGCACATTATGTGTTCGTAAACAATACCATTTCTGTGTATGATCTTGTCAGTGTGAGTGCGCCCAGAATGTGTTATATATGTATCTTATTAAAACTAAGTGAGTGCTAAACAAATATACAAACACGAATACGACGTCTTGGTGAGCTCATGTACACCATCAAAATCCGCCCACAACAGCTCGTGCTGTTCAGCTGCTTTGAGGCTCCCGTTTTTGCAGTAGAAAGTGTTTATTCCTCGGATGTCTGACTGATTGAAAAAGAGATAAGTCGGATTGCAGATAATGGGTATATGAGATAAGCTAGACGATCAGTACGACTTTATCTTATCTTGAGTGGGAGAGCCTGGGAAAGGCTAGATTATTAGTAATAAGGCTAGCTTATTAGCTGGAAATATAATTGTCACTGACGACGTATGATTGACTTGAACGAGCGAAATCACTTGATTTACATATCCTTCTTTTGTGCAAAAAGCAATCAGTCGATCTACGTACTCTTCCTGTGCATATCGACCGCATATTGCTTGAAACAATCTCTGAGGTACTTGCCGCGCATCCAAATCTGAAGACAGGTAGGCAAAGATTCTTCAGCATTGAGAATATAAATGGATTTCTAATTGTTACAAATGTTTGTGTTGCGTTACAGTATTTGATAAGTTAGAAGGGTTGGAACGAAGAAAGATAGAGATCTTTTCACGGTTCACTTGTATTTACTTTCGTGGTGATATCTTTAAAATACACGTGATATTTCGCATGTGTATCGGTAAAATTGACAGAAAATCTTCATCTATCTTGCCCTCCAACTCCAATACAAAGATGTACGTAACTTCAATTCAACAAGTATTGTCTGAAAGCAATGTACCTACACATCATACAAAAAGTGAATGTACAGTCCATATTCTCACTTTCACGCCAGTGAGGAAACAGTTTGGTTCTGAGGAACGCTAGATTCTACATTTTCTACACTAGTCTAGAACAGTAAAGAGTAATTGTTACTGTTGTCACATACAATACAGTATATTTAGCGCATGTGAAGTAAAGAGTCGATTGCTACGACTAACATTCCAATTATACTAGCAACTGAAATGTGACTATTTTTGGAAGTGTACGCGATAAAAGCAAGGAAAGAATTGTCGATTATGTCTTCCATAGCAGCTATATAGTATTTTCTTTTGGGAACTGTTGTTCGTTTATTTAAACAACGAGGCGTACACGAACGCGAGTGTTTCTGAATGTCGTCAAGAGTGCAGACTACAGTAGAGGTGAAGGCTTCGGTATCTGTGCGATAAAACTGTCTATACAGTATATAGATATAGAATGGTTTATGTTTCTTGTCTGGACGTTGTCATAGTTTCAATGACAATATTTTATTGAGTGCTCAATACGAATGATGCTCAGAAGTGTGTCATTTCGTCTTGTAAGCTATAATTAAGGTTATATATCGACCAAAGGACCAGGACTTTATACGTTTTTAAGGAAATATCAACTATATATAGTTCATAAAATACTCCAAAAATACGTATTGACTAATGCGCATGAGAATAAGTTTTAACACGAGATTTACAATTTTGATTCAGTTTGGAGTTAGACCCACTTTTCTAGAAATTGGTGGGAGTGTCGAACCTGACAGAACTTACAGTTGAATTTAATTATTTCATTTACGTGTGTTAGGACCTTGGTTCTTTCTTTTAAATGAAGCAAGAGAGAACTATGACTTAAGTTTTCCTGACAAATGCAGAAGATTCGTGCTTCGATAAGCTCTATTTTTGGCCAGGGGTCGCCCCGAGTCAAACCAACTTTCAAATTTCGCACGATCGCCGAACTCAGAATCAGAGGCGATGCTTGCGAGTGCCATATGTTGCGATTAGAAAAATCGTTGAAGTTATACATGCTTAAGTTTGCTCATACGAAAAACTCAGAACACCTAATGTTTTCATTTCAGACTCAAGCCAAGGATGAGGAATACGATAATAAAGTTAGCTGTTCTCTTGTGTTTACTAAACGACAACATTCGAGCTACGAGAGCGGGGAGATGCACAACAATGGCGGTGGCAACGACGTTACAAACAAACTGTGGTCTTCAGGTCGTTAAAACTGTCGGCTGTAGAGGCACCTGCATAACTGAGTCAAAGCCAAGCATAAAATTGGGAATATTTCAAGAATCATGCTCATGTTGTAGACCGGTTAAACAAAGAACAAGACGTGTTGTTTTATGCCGTTCTCCAACACTACAGGTCATTCGAGTACCTTACGCGTTGAAGTGCAAATGTCGTCCATGTAAAACTTAATAGCTGTATAAAAAACAAACTTATTGTCGGCAACAACAATGACGTATTTAAATGCAGCTCTTTGGAGTCGAAGAACTAGATCAACAGGAAAACCTCAGAGCTTCGAATTTAACCGAGAATTTCCTATTCGCATATTTGCATACAAGTTGCGGTGATACTCAAGTCTGAACGTACTTGTGTATATTGCGTAATATATATCTAATATATAACGATGACTAGGGAAAAACCCAGATATTTTAAAAAGTATTTGTTGTATATATTTACCATATCCAGAGTTAATTACTGTCAATGTACTTTCACAATCATGTGGAACGTATAAGTAAACAGGATAATTGTGTTACAAATAAATATTCAAATAACTTCTTCGCGTTTTGAACACCGATTATTATTAGCGAAACTGTTAACAAAATGGAAGTCAATTCTGTAGTTGTCAAGTGGCCAGTGCACGAGAGCCATGGTCAATCGTTGTAAAGATACCCATCATACCAGTAATGCAATGAGAAACAAAGCTGGAGTGTTTAGTTCAAATATAACACAATTTGGCAAAGGTGATGCGAAAAAAGTAGGAAACAAATTGTTCCATCTACTACAAAACTATACAGACAATATACACATGTAGAGTCAATAGAATTGTTCATGTAATAGTTCAAGCACGAGTAGGAGAACTTCCTCTGATTTCCAAACGCCGAGAGGAGTTGAAAATACGAGGCGAAGCCGAGTATTTTTTAACGAACTTGGAGACGTTTGGAAATCGGAGGAAGTTCTCTTTACGAGTGTTTGAACTTGCTTCAAAAACTCAGTCGTATTTTGCGAGAAAATCAACGTGAAAGTTGGCTTAAATTATGTAATTTCTTCCTCTGATTTCCAACCTTCCTTCACGGTGCTGATTTTCTTTGTTTTTGGTCCATGAATTATTGAGTTTTTGAAGTATAGTGCTACATTTCTTTTCCAGATTTTTTTCTTTTCCATTCTTGCCGTAGGCAATTTGAAGCACTTTGAATGCAATGTAACACAAACAAGTGCTTACACATTCTATAATGATTCATCGATAAATACCAAAAAATCATTTCTTATTAGTGGACCACAGTACTCGAGAAATACGTTTGCAAGGAGACCGACTGAGAATTGGTTAAGTACATTGAAATTAATTTCAAAAACTCATTAATAATTCATGAACCAAAACCAAAGAAAATCAGAACCCTGAAGGAAGGTCGGAAATCGGAGGAAGAAATTACATCATTTAAGCCAACTTTCACATCGACTTTCTCGCAAAATACGGCCTGAGTTTTTGAAGCAAGTTCAAACACTCGTAAAGAGAACTTCCTCCGATTTTCAAACGCCTCCAAGTTCGTTAAAAAATGCTCGGCTTCGCCTCGTATTTTCAACTCCTCTCGGCGTTTGGAAATCGGAGGAAGTTCTCCTACTCGTGTTTGAACTATTACTTCACGACCCAGGGACTGCTTGGTCTTCAACTGGAGCCCTCTGATGACCGTAAGACGAAGACGCACCCGAGGCTAGCGTCCGCTACGTCGTAATTATGATACCTTTGCAAGGACCTAGGTGGTTTTTTCTCTTTTCCTCATCATCGCGTCACCGTTATCGAGCTTTCCATTCCCTGTTTCAGGTACTTTATGTAAGCTCACTATATTGCACCACTAATATAAGCGTAGTTAGACCACTGTTTGTACCAGGATATTGTGTATGGTTGCTCGTCTTTCTCGAGCTTCCCGCTCATTTTGCAATGCTTTGCGTAAGCCCACCATCCAGCACTATTTTATAAAAAATGGGACACTTCAGCAGCTCCGCCCAGGGGATAGAATTTAAGTAACACTTGGAGTTTTTCGATGGTACTTATTTTTTCCGAAACCACTTGTGCGGATTCCCCTTCTCATTAATCAATATTTTAATTACTTTCGTTAGTACTTTTTCTCGGTCACCCCATCAAAATAACAAAGTCCTAGATACGTTATTTAATTGGAGGGTAAGGAATAAATTGCGAACAACATAACTCGGCCAAAAGACTGGGGCGAAAGAAAAAGCACTTGGAAAACAGGAGGCTACCTTCAGCAACAACCAGTGCATCAACTTATGAACAAAAATGATGATATATTGTTCTACGATTTTTTCAAAAAATATTGCTTGAAAACAAATTTTCTCATCTCTACTCCTGGCAATAGGCTATTTGCAATCACGTTATATTTTACCCAAATGACGGGCAAATCGCAATTTTGTTTACAATTTTTTTCCTTTTTGAGTGGCTTCTACAACAGCAAATTAAAAAGAGATCGAACCTTTATGTCTCAAACTATCGTTGAAGTCAAATGACAAGTTTTCAACGGCCATTTTTGACATACTTGCCTGGGATCTCAAAATCACATCACTGAAAACAACCTATTGCAAACTAGGCTCACAAAGCCAAAGACCGTTTAATGGAGGAAAATTCGTCAATTTCTATTATGTAATTCTTTTTATTTCGGCACTCAGCCAGCTCTTTTGCCTAATATGGGACGAAAGAAGTCGCTCCCTGACCCTTATACGTGCAATCTTTAAAAACAGTAAGATCATAGAAACAATGCCCGCATAATGATACATTGTACTACATTGTATATAGGACATACAGTATGACAGAGTATAGTATGTTGACTTGGAGAAAATGAATTGCGTGCGAACTCGCGAAAATAAAAGCAACACATATTATTGTTTTCATCATCTCGAATTAATGAGTGATTAATGAGTTCTGACGAAAGAAAAAAATTTCTTCGCTCAATTGAAAAAGGGAGACGGATTTGATCTGTAACAAGATCACTCGAGTTTTAATTGAGTGCTCTGGAAATCAGTCTACTTTCAATATAAACTTGCTCAAGGAAAATTAGAGACGTTGCACGTATCATTTGCAGGAAATTGCAGTTTTTCTACATGTTCTTCAAGGCGACACCCTATAAATGGTCAAGGTCATTTGCGCTATCCTCGACAGACACGCGCAATCTTTCAACGAGAAAAATTTGACAATGTGAAACCTCCATTTTTAACACAGCGCATGAAATAATGTCACTGGGAGCCCTCGATTGAAAATTAGTGATAAACATCCTCCTGTCTGCTCGCTGCCCTCGGCCTTCCTACGTCTTTGACGCTTTAGCACTGCAGTTCAACAGTGATTCAAATGACAATCAAATCGCAAGCACAGGAAACCAAAGTATGGAGAAAATCGTCTTGATGCGCGGTATTCTCTAGCATCTTGTAGAAACCAATTCGCGTTTCTGCACCCGTATTTCCTAGCGAACCGTTTAGAGCGACACTCCTTGCGCAATGAGGTGTCGTGTCACGTTAAATGCCAGCAACACGAAAGCATTTTAAAAGCCACGATACTGCCCCCACTCTCGTAATCGTAAGCCTTTCAAGTTGTCGCACTTGCCAGCGTTATTCGAAGAATAGCAAAAATGTTGGCGGCATTTCATCAATACGAGTTCTTCAGACATTTCAAACATAACTCGCACTAACACGCGCAATGCTTCGCCATCTGGAAATAAACTTTACCTTAAACAAAAAAATGAATACAATCGCAAACCATGTGGGATTATAAAGAAAATTTTGAAATGAAGTAATTTCCTTTGTTTAACGCTTAATCCCATCGCGTCTGTCATTGAAGTTCGTGTGAATGGTAAATATATTAACTCAATCAGCGTGTGCGAACGGCATTCGAATGAGGTAAACGATTCAGTGCAGAGCATCGCCTCGGTCATTCTCATCGAACTCCAGTTGAACATAACGTCGAAGTGCTTGGAGCAATACAACAACCAAGTGCTAGCTGAAGTGAGCGCGGACTGGTAATAGAATCGAAATTTCAAGGGGTTTTTTTACCAACAACGAAGTTCTCCACAAGAAATGAATTTTCTAACAAGTGTACGGTTTTTCCTGGTCGCCACGGCGGTATTCACTTTGGCCAATGCTTATCCGGGGAACACCATTTCTGGAGGCGCAAATAGCGAAATATCCTATGGGAACATAAACATCACAGCAAAATGGACGTGGTTATACCCCGTCAACACCAGCGAGCCTGAAAATGACACCGTGCTTTGGGATACCGTGCTACCAATCCATGGAGTGCAGCCAAGAGATCATCAGCAAACGAACTGGTGCATGCGTATTGGAGTGCAATTTGAAAAGACCAACTTTTCAAGATTTCAGGTTAGTGTACTTTGTATTATTGAGCTCCACTACAATTCGCAAGGAAAATCTGTAGAGCAACTTCTTATAATTAAAACCATGATAATCATTTTACTGATTTCGATGTGGGCCTGTATGGCCTTCACATTTCTCCAGGTGTATAGTTACTAAACTAGTCACGCGAGCACAGGAAGACGTTATAGTTGTTGTACAATTTTTCCAATTCTAATGGCCAGACTTAATCCTGATAATTTGTCAGTCATTTACACCACACAAGTAAACCTAATCGTATCTGTTTTGCGAGCTTGTTTTCTCTTCAACAAAATTACTGAAATTTTCTAGTATAGTACTGATTGGTATTCTAGCACATATCAAACCCGCTTAATATTTTCCTTGTCTGCAGTGCAGTATTTACAGTATATCAATGTACAACTAAGTGCACCTTAAACAAGCTACAGCCAAATATCTTTAACTGGTCTTCGCAGCATTATACTAAATTCTCAAACAAATACATTTGCAAATCACCCAGAAACATCTCAACAGAAGTGGATCCTGCCGTACGGACAGGCGCATGCAGGGTAAACGATCTCTACCGTATATCATCATGTTGACCAATCCAGTTTACTTGTTTATATTGTTGTTGCTATAAACGAACTAATGATAATAATGATTATTATTTATACAGCGCTAAATCTAGATATAATCTAAAGCGCTTTACAAATTTTTCTGACTTTACCATAACTATATTTAACTTAAGTTATTTATCTTTGCAGCAATTGAGTTCCTAGTTTCCTAGACTACTTATCCTATCCCACCCTGTCAACTTTCCCTGTGGGAGGAAACCGGAGCACTTGACGAAAACCTAAGACTTTCGGCAGTGTAGTTGACGGTCTCCTTTCACATGAGAAAGTTAATAGTCCACGATGAGAATTGAGCCCACAACCCCATCAGTGAAAGGCGCTTGTCCTAGCGACTGCGCCACCGAAGCCGACGACTCCAATCTCACCTACACCTTAGTTGCATTTAAAAGGAAAACATCAAAATCACTAATATAGCCGTATAACTGGCGTAGGGGTTTAAAAAATATTACAGTATTATAGCGCATAGAAGACGTTCGATGGCAAAATTTCAAGTCTTAACAAAAATGAACTACACCGAATTCTTATTGCCTGCTTTAGAAGTTTAATTGCATCAATGCAATCTGTTCATGTTGTGACATACAAAAAAACCCCGAAAATAAAAGTACAAAGGCAGAGTGGGCTACAAACTTTAGTATCACAAGGGCGTACAATTATATATATCTTGATCTCTGGACATTGGAAAGTCACTCAGTGTCATTGGATATTAAGGTCATTTACGAATATCTCAGAATTACGATTTATGTGAAGTTGCCTTCAGTACAGATTGGAAGTTTTGCAGCCCAAAAGAGATGATTTGCTAGTAAAGCATGCATGCAGGCTACACATAAGTCTCAATATGTGAAAACCGATAATCATTTAAACACATTTTATATACTACTAAGAAATATGTGCCATGGCCATCTTTGGATACGTGCCCAACAACCACTTAAATTGATGATGTATCTATGGTACCAATAAAACCAAAAAAACTTGAATAAATTGCGCGGCGCGTGTCTTTGAACGATATAAGCCATCGCACAGTTTACACCAACATCAACTTATTTTGAACTTGTTAAACAGCATAATGCGAAAGACTTGATTAAAGTTTTTTATAATTCACGCAGTCCGCAAAAGGAATAACTATCAGTTCAACCAGCTAAGTTACTTACGTGAGCAACATGTCAAGTTTTGAGTCTAGCTTTATTCTAAGTGTCGCACTACATAGCTAACCCAAACAATCTATAAAGTTGGAACAGTATTGCAAAAAGAACGCTCGTAATCTAAATGGAAGTCACAAAAATTCTTTTTAAAGTCTAATACGGTGTTCAGAACATTAACTAGAAGTACATTTTAATACTGAAGAATCACATCACCGATGATAAGAGATGTCATGATCTTGAGTCGTAGGGAAAACATTCAAATTTACGACAGAAAAATAGTTGTCGTGTGCACGCATAATCATGCATCACTCAGTCAGTCTTTTACCGAACTCAATTTTGCGCAAATTGATTTTGAGTAAAATAACAACAAGGGCACACTCAAAGACCGCGAACCTCCGCCAGTGCCTCTTAGCAGCAAAACGTTGTATGGAGCAATCTTTTGCACAATTCATTGCGTCACAACATACACGTGCTTGGACTACTTCTTACAATGTACGGTAACCAGTAATACGCATTTACACGTGTCGTTGCACGTTTTTATCCAATGCGTCGAACATTCACGGAATGTTCTTAATGAAATCACTATATATGGTTTTGATCCACAAGAACAATACGATAAGTGCATTTCTAGCTTGCTAATTCGTGACACAATCTTAAAATGTCGCACCTGGATATCTGTTACTTGTATAGGCTTTGGGCGAAAAAAACCCCTTCACATTTCAGTGTTTGCAAGGGGATATAGGAGAGAACCAAAGAGTTGTAGCGAGTCTATGGACAAATCCATTCGATGCACAACTTGAAAGCTTTCTATTTTGAGCTCTAATCATGTTTATGTATACTTTAGAAATAACTATTGTCAAGAATTCTCTAGCTCTTTCTGTAGCTACAATCAGATAGAACTGATCAATTTAACATATCTCATGCCTTTGTTTTGATAAATCATGCCGCTCCGTCGATATTCTCGAACTTTCAGTTCTGAGAGTGTTCCCACCGTGGTGCAAATTAGTACTCCAAAATCTTAACAAAATCGATCGACCGTCTCTCCCATGAATTTAAATGTATAAGATACTGTCGCCATGCTGCATGAAGGAAACATTGAAATTGAAAAGCAAGAAAAGCAAGTGGTTCGAAATAGTAATAAAAAGCAACGAAAAATTATCGGGAAGAAATAATCGCACTTTGCTTGACTAGTTAATGTATAAAGACAATATATTGGATGGTGAAATTAAATTGAACATGTATTTTCAAACAGGAAGAGGACATCCTAGGAAAATTTTCTATTTTTTCATACTGTAACTGATCCTGCCCAGGTCTCAAAATGTATTTAAATTCATCAATATTTTATACTTTCCACATTTACGAAAACCGTTTATCTCAGGAGGGTTCAAAGGAAGAAAATCTTCTAGATTAGGAGAATCCTTTGAGTATGAAAACAAAGATAATCCTTTAAAATTAAACAGGAAGAATCGTTTAACAAATCTTTTAGATTAAGGACAATCCCTTGAAAGAAAACACAGAAAATCGGCTTTTACCTCAGCGAGATGAAATTGTTGGACAACGACATATGTAGATTCAAACACTGACAATATAAAATACGTGTACGACAAAAATCCATTTACGTCTTAACAATAGACCGTGTGCTACTACACTCTCTAATTTTGCGGCAAAGATTCAAAGTCAAGGAGCTGGGTAAAATACAGCCACCGAACATGTGTGGATAATGATTAAAGAATGGAAGAAACGACAAATATATTTACATTAAAAGATTACAACTATTTACATTAAGGGCCTAAACTTTTAAGTTGTTGTAAATCTAATTATCATTTTTCACAATGCATCCCAGCTTTCACGTGAAGACTAAAATTTTGAAACGTTTACCAGCATGATCGTTGACCTATTGCATAAGATTGAGATCGCTATATTTAGGAGAAGAAACACAGGGAATCCAAACTTAAATTCAAACTTCGTATGAAAAAATATGTGGAGTTTGTAACAGTCGGTATATTATTATTTAAGCTATACATTGGCAGAAATTAAGTAGTGGGATAACTGCCTGTTTTCAAAAACAGTAAAAGAAATGAAGCACAACTAATTTCCCAAGGGGCACCTGCATGATTAGCGCCAGGTGAATACACGTTTTGGGAGAAACGCCCTTAAATGTTTTAATGCTCTGCACGGCAATGCAAGTACAGTTCCCAGAAGCTTTGTTCCGTGATCGCAGAATATAGCATCGATCGCTATGATAGGCCAATTTTTGTCAGAGGAAAACAAATGGAAACTAGCCGAATCATTACCTTAGGGTCAAATCGGAAAAATGTCCGCGCATGTGACACAGAAGACATATAGTTATATAGGACATGTTCTGCTCAGTATTTGCTATACCTATCAAAGCATTGGCTACACATTCATGGTTATTACCATGATTATTATCCATTCAAAAATATGCCTACTCCATTTTTCTCAAATATAACCTTAATTATCACATTCAGCAGCATCGTGTTGCCATTGAAGGCGTGCGCTGAAAGATGAACTTGATTAAATTCAAATTTACCTCAAGCTAAGCTTTCTCATATAATTGCTACATCTATCATCAAGGAAATTGTCTCTTTGTGCACCCCAAGTGCTCACTTTCGCAAAAAAACATAGTATTTGTTTACAGTTTTTCAAATTCTAAACCTTTCATGCGACCAAATTACAATCAAAATGAGCACAACGAGCTTTCGAAATTTTTTTTTACTAAAAGTGCTTCGCTAAGATACCGAGATAGCGGTACGAAGCCAAAACAGCAAAGTAACATGTTTTTCTCGAGAACATACAAACAAACCCATCAGATCACGTTAACGATGAAAACTAACATGAATTAGCGAAATCAAAAAATATCATTCAATACGACTTAAATTTTCGTTTTTATTTGCGTTGAAAACTAACGTACTTATGCCGGGGTCATCCTCTGCAAGGTAGCAAAACTCACATTCCCTATGCTCGCCTTCGTCTAAGGCTACTTTGCATAACTTTATCACTTTTTTCGAAGTTTCTAAAACTTTATCGTAATATTTTACGGTGTTCGCTTTTCTGTTTGTTTTGGCGCAAAAGGTCGGAGCGGTCTGTATTGTTGCTAGTTACATCATGCTTTGGATGCGCATGACGTAACTTTCCTTACGCTGTAGAGGTCGATTCTAAATTAATGCCACATGATTATTCTGTAGCCTGAATGGAGGTATTTGAATTTTTATCTTATGTTATGTCATATGTGATATTTACATGTAGTTATATGGCAGCATGAGCTGGGTTGCGTTGCTATTTGCATTTTCTCATGGATACAGGATATAATTATCCTAGACTGTTTACTACAATCATGACCCACCCTGGCGACTTTCCCGTGGGAGGAAACCGGAGTACCCGGTGAAAACCCACGATATTCGGCAGAGTAGTGACGGACTCTTTTCACATGGGGAAGGAGAATAGTGGACTTGGTTAAAAAACACTGGAAAAAAATGTTCACAACTTTAATGCTATCCACCTACATGCACAGTATCACGAGCGTGTTTTGTAGATAGCAACCATGGCTATATTTTTATCTTATCTTGACCCGTGACAAAATAGGACGATAGACAGTATAGCAAGATATACAATTCCTTGCAATCCATCCGAGACAAGAATATGAAAATCCCACTATACTTTTCCTCGTTCTTTCAACAGATGAGTAGAGGGATTAAATCAACATAAATACTGAACATGCAAACTGATGAAGACTATACCAGTAGTAATGGTGCTAAGTAAAAGCGTAAGACTAAAATGTTGTTGATTGAGCAATGTATATATATTGAATCCTGCACGACATAGTGAGTGTTCCGTTTAAAAAAAACATGACTTCAGTGTGGTTAACCATAATTTCAGTATGGGTTTACTGGATGTTGAGGGAATACGGGAAATTCTTTTCATTGAGGGCACAAGTCCAAACTAATAATTATGAAAACCTACTTGAATACGATCTGCGTGTTTTTTAAGAGACAGTGCATGTCACTGCAAAATGTGAGAAATTGACAACATAATACATGATAAAACAGGATCCAGGCTTTCACCAATCAATTACATACGTCTTTCATTTCAAATGTATAAACACGAAAACACAATCTTGATCATACCTACGGCAATTAGGCGACCAGTATTTCACAGTTGCATCAATGATTCACAATCATTCACACATGCTTAAAGATCTCCAAAAAGTCTACTACTTAATGCATATCACGCCGTGAAATTGTGTTTTCTAATTTCTGATAGTGCTCACTTGTCATCAAATGCGTGTGACAACTGAAAATACTTAATGTATTGCTCCATCATTTTCAATTGTTAAATGACAGATAACTGGATTAACCATGATGCACGGATTTTTTAACAAAACGCAGTTTGCGCTTATCGTCTATACTTGGCACATTTAAATCTCAATTTTCATCTAAGCCTATTCCCATTCATAAGCAATTAAAGGTCAATACACAGCCCAACGGAACGCCCTGCTGACAAATTCTGAAGTAATGTTGCATTTTTGATACGCAGACTGCCAATTTGCTCCAGCAACTGTATATACACACAATTGAACTACCTTGGCGAAACCATGATGCACAGCATGTTTGTCTTAATCAGCAGCTTACATAACGTTACTGCCATAAAGAGTTCCGATATTTTGTTAGCCATTCATGTTCCATGCAGCACTACTACAACCTAACTCAATGAAATATTTCCCATTTTTAGCTAACAAACAAATGCTGTAAAAATCATGTAGAAGCTGTATTTGTGGACATCGACGACAACCTTCTGCATAGATGTACAGACGAGTCCGCATTTTATGATTGCCTCAAGAAAGTTAACACAACGATGTCACGAACTATTGGACATCATTACTTCAGCGGGACAACGATCTATTGCTATAACATAGAGCGGGAAGATTACTGCCAAGGCCCGCTTTGCAGTCCAATCATGAAAATATCCACAAATGCCTTACCAGCATTTTGAAAAAGCTCACAAGACTGTGGAAAGGCACGACAACTTGTTTTGAATCGAGATAATCTAATTGTGGGTTTGATTAGCTTTCACGGTTGATGGCTGTATGCATGTAGAGAATTTAACCTCTTAAACAAATGGTCAACAATATAGCAGACCTTGATTCAGTGCATGGCACATTTACCGTCTTCCTTCATAATAATGACTACATATTACTGCAGTCTGTACACTGGTTCTCAAAAACATAGATTTTTATGTTAAGTGCAAATGCATGGTCCAAACAGGGGGATTAGTTTTAGCCATACTTATGGATATTGTTCTTTATTAACAGTTCTATTCTAGCCTCGATCACAGACGTACAAAAGAAGGAAAAATGTTTCTGTACAGAGCTTTTGTGCAGCATAATACTTTTCAAACGATATTTCAACTGTCATTTTCATAAACAGATATGAAAGAAAAGAATCTTTATTGGAAGTGAAGTCACAATTTAAAACGCGCAAAATGGGTGCAACGGTAGAAAACCTCCTTTACCCGATAATCATACAGGCCTGAAATTATTTTATATTGTAAATAGCCTCTATATTTTATTCATAAAGTGTATAGCTTCTAACTGTGGTTATTTATGGTACATACAGTGGAAAATAACTGCGTCGTCCAAAAGGTGATCAGACTATTGCCATTATATTGTGATATTTTTAGAAAATAGAATTATTCGTATACTTTATAATAAAAGATCACAATAAAGTAGTCTCATGTCTCGAAATAAAAAAGTGCATGCAATGGTCGAATGGTATGCAGTACTCTTTGATGCGGGTGGCAAAAGTGGCCCTAAACTCCTTAGTTTGTTATTTTGCTTTCTCTGACGTCGGAAGACATTCGTCATAGCTACTTGCCACCTATTAGTACTACAAGGCAATCCATACACAGTGGAAATTGCCTGATAAAACAATACTGCCTTCATCGCATAAATTATAGTAAAGTTTGTGCCATAGCCGGCCGGAAATAGCACCACCACCAGGCCATATTTATAATATATCTGCAGTGACTGCATGTGAATGTTATCACGCATTTATGCAAAAATATGCGATACCACGCTTTTCCTGGTTGTCGTATCAATTATGTTGGTCTATGGTTGTGTTCAGTAGGCAAATGCTCCTGGATGGCTTTATAACGTTAGAATATGACCTGACACCGACTTTCAACAGGATATTTGTCTCAGCGAACAATACTGATTTATAATTGGTCCGAATACTACCAGCAAACGCCATCCAACAAAATCATGATGTCATGAAATACGATCATGCTAAGGCAGTGCGTTTCTAACTATTTGAATAATGCAAACCCTTAAAAGTTTGCATTGCATAACAGTTGCCATGGCTCGCTATGCAGTATAAACACGCCCACGATTGGTTATCTGCCTGATTCTCATTGTGACCCTTTCTCCCATTTCCCCTATCCCCGTATTTCAGCACTCACTACTTGGTATTTGCATGTAAATTTTAATGAATAACAATGAAAGATAGCTCACTTGTGCGTCACATCATTTGTGTGTAGGATTCCATGATCATTTTCCTTTGCCTTTTTTGCCCTTCTTCTTTTTGTTTGTGGTACTACTTGACGACTGCGAACTTGCGGAGTCCCCTTGCTGAGATTTGTTTTGCCTGCTTTTTAATTTTGGGATCATTTCACCGAGAAAGATGAACAGTTGTTTTTCTATGAAATGAAATGAAAATCAAACCACCGAACGTTTTTGGGACGTATTTTTTTCGATGAGTGTTCTGCAAGTTTCCCCGAGTAAATGGACCCTATATATGGTACGCGACACTATAAAGCGCTGCTGGTTATTTTACACGTGGTCAGGGAATTTTTCACTTTCACATTATTGTAATGTTATGAAAGCATGAGATACATCAAATGTAACAAATGAAATGTATTTTCAAAACAGCAGCCAAGTGAAATACGCTAGAAAAGACATCAGCCTGTAAGAATTAAAACGGAAACGCTACGAATTCATGTGGCCAAGTGTACCTTGGCCACAAGAATCGTCAGCCGTCTATCGCACCACTTGCTTGCAACTAATAGCGTTACGAGGCAATTTGCTTGTAAATTATGTAGTGCTAAAAACATCTAGAATAAAATAATTGTTCAACCCACTTGATATCAAAGTAGCGTTCACTGGTTTTCCTTCTGAATCTTTCAACTGAACTCTTACTCTGCCTTTGCACAAGGCATCTTTAGCACTATCTCGAGGGTATTGTTTGTTCTAAACAAGCGAAATTATACAGGGTGTATAAAAAAAAGGTAATAAAACTTCAACACGCTATTGTACGTGAACTACTCAGTCTATGAGCGACATTTTTTCACATTCGAAAAGATCAGGCTTTTAACTATCGAATGACATGTTTTCAATGCCAAATGGAGAAAGAATGAGCAAATACGAGGCCAATAAAAAATGTTGGTAAGAATCGCATATTTTCACCTCTGAGAGTTTGGACTAAAACTATTGAAAAGTAACTCCCTTTGGGACTTAATTAATTGATGAATTTCGCTTCTGAATAAACTACGCGCATATGCATATTAAGTAGGAATAAATTTCACCATTGAATAAATTGAAACATGCTCCAAATTACGGTGCAAGCTGTGACATGTTCGTGATTAATTGTTTTTTCTTTTGTTATGCACTGCTTTAATTAGGCTCAGAGGTGAAAATATGCGATTCTGACCAACATTTTTTATTGGCCCCGTATTTGCTCATTTTTTCTTCATTTGGTACGGAAAACATATCATTCAATAGTTAAAAGCCTGATCTTTCCGAATGTGAAAAATTTCGCTCATAGACTGAGCAGTTCACATACAATAGCGCGTTGAAGTTGGATTACCGTTTTTTTGATACACCCTGTATACCGCGTTATGGCATTATGCTGCTCTTCGGCAGGAGAAAAGCTTAGACGTTATTCAGAACTGACATTTCGGTATATTTCGTTGCATAAGAGCTTCTGGAATGAGACAAAACTAGGGAAAAACAAGTCTAGACCAACATGTTTTGTCTCTGAGAGTACTGTATGTGTTTTGATTCGATTTGAATTCTGCCTGTCGGACTGTCAGTGTATTACCCCATTAGCTAGGTGGCAAAATTCTCCGCATGGTGAGTCGAGTTTATATTGCGGCAGATAGTTTTGTTCCCTTTATAATATGACAGCTCCGTCAACTTTCAAAATCGAACAAAAGCTCTTGAAAAGCTCAAGCATACTTCTTATGTGAATAGTAAGGATACCTTGCGCTTTTCTTAAAAAATTTGGTCAACTGCATTTTCTCTATAGTTTTCTATTGAAGGCGCTGCGAAGGTACTGCCTGCGGGAATGTTGGATTTTTTTGAATAGATAATTGTGACATCCTAAAGTATTGTATTTTCACTGAGTGGCCTCTCTATAGTTTTACTTTTGGTGCTGGAAAGAGAATTTCAGTTTAAATTCTTTGAGTGTTTATGCTTTCTGATTGGCTGGGACTACAAGGCTAGCCAATCAGATTCAGCCATTTTTGGCAGACAATAACAAAAACAAAAACATTGGGGGGTGAAAAAATGTTTTGCTGTTTTTAGCAGAACAACTGAGTCCACAAGGCGTCTTCATGATGTCTTGTCATTTAGCTTCAGCAGAAGCAATAATGAATGAGTACAATTTTACTTAGATATAGTATTTTTGGAGAAGTCTTGATTACTTAGAATGTACGACTCACGTAGCACAGGCGTTTTTCATTAATTCAAACAAGCAAGGTTACAATATGCTTTGTCAACTTTCATCCATTTAAAGTGTAAGCGGACACCATGATACATTCAACTGTGTTCATCACACAGCGCTGCTAGGCAACGAATAAACAACGACAACCAATGAGAAAAGCGCAATTAAGTTGCGGTTTAGCATTTGTAATCATAACATCTTGCAGCCGAACATCGAGAAATCAACAGACGAACTGTATTTACTTGTTAAAGCCAAGAGCGCTAGGATTATCACGTTATAAGATTTAGCAGGCCCAAGTACATATTGAACGAGGATTATAAGTCATGGGTTGCGGTAACAGTAAGTCTGTTACTACAGTGGCAGAGACAATTCCGCAAGGAAAACCTGGTCCTTCGACTAACCAGGTGAATAACAACGAAGGAAAAGATCAAGCACGCACTACTTCGCCGCAAAATAAAGCTGAAGAAACGCCGCAGAAAGAAGGTACATATAATTTCAAAGCTAAAGGTTTGACCATGTAAATCAAGGTCACAAGACATGATCGTTAAATCACACGCGAAAGAGCGCTGTTTCATTGCTCAATATAAACACATGTCCGAATACGCTAGAATGACATGGCATTCAGTATCCATAGCCCAAATCATCCTACTGCACAGATAAAAGTTCACGAAGGGTGAATAGATGTACATAACTCGCCGCATAGCCAATTGTTACAGCAAGCGCAGCTTTAGACAATTGCACACTGTAGTAAACCGAGTTTACAATATATGAGGCCAAAGGGTCTAATTTCATATTCAGCCTGGTGCTATAAAGTGTGGGTAAAACAGGCATTCGGCATACGGAGAGTAATTCTAATAGAAAGCGCCATACCGCAGTTGATCCGCACATATAACAACGAGGAAGCAGCGATTGTGCACATCTGCGCTAGTCCTATTATATAATCCTTCGACTAAAAACTGTGCTGTCAATAAATCACGGCGGCAACGTGTACTAAGCTCGCGTTCAGACTTGTGCTTGCATTTCAAATTATAGGTACATTGGTGTTCAAATGAGCGTAAAATCGATCATTATCGCTGCAAATTAGAAATTAGAGAAACCCGTTTATTTCGAGCATTTTGAGAACACTGTACAGTTTAACTACACTGGCATGCAGACAATTTCTTTATGACAAGAGCGCAAAGGATAAACTAGTCACTAAAGGCATATTTGTGAACGAACCAATATTATCAGTTAACATTGTTTGACTGAAAGCAGCGTTTTGTCTTTCATCTTACTGTATTATGAACTTATGATTTAAGAACTCAGTTTTAGTGACTGATACATGTTTTAGTCTTTAAATTTCAGTCGAATTTCGCCGGTCAAAGAGAATTCGACCCCTGTGATACCTAGCAGCTGGAATAGTAATCATGCAGGACTAATAGATCTCTCTTTTCATGTCTAACAACGAAGCGCGTTTAGCTTTTACGATGAATAAGGCCAAAATAAAAATCATATTCATGAGCCTCGTGCAACCAAACTGAGAGCTTTTTAACTGAACATAACAATTGTGTATCGAACTATTGGTTTAACACATAGTATTGGATTTAGAAGGTTTGTCCACCGTCTAAATACAACCCGCCCCATGTTATACACAGCCAGAAATGTATTTCTGCATGCACTGTCAATGTACCATGGCTGAAAAAGAGCCAAACTGCGAACAAGCTGTGATTAGCTGACGTCCAAAATCAAGATATTTAGAAACGCATTCTTTAATACTCAAAGTCTTAATTAGCTGACGTCCAAACTCAAGAAATTTGGCAAAGCATTTTTACTCTTCAAAGTTTTTAATACGTCGTCATGGAGACGGCTTTAATTAAATCAAACGTCCGATTTCAAAATTTTGTGCCACGCAGTACTAACGATAAATAACAAATTATATCAACACCAAACCATCGGAATATGGGAAAACATGATAAGTTATATAAACACTAAACAATCGGAATATGGGAAAACATACAGTGTTCAATTTTCGTTCCTTCAAAGTGATTTTATAGTGCAAAAATTACGTTGCATGCCTGCACCCCCACAGCTGGTAATTGTAAATTTGCAAAGTCGCAGAGAATTTTCTTAAGCGATCGGTAATATCTATCAGTAGCCCATCTGTCCAGGCATTATCTTGAACTTAAGTCCAGTGAAGCCAGTTCACAAGAGGACGACTTATCTCCACAATAATAGTACAAGTTGCCGTCATATTCGAGATCACATGTACGAGACGCGTGAAACGTGTTTCGCCTATGGCATTTTTGCGTAATTTCAAGATGGCACGGCGGCAAGAATTCATTTTTTAGAAAACTGCATTTACTTGCTTGTAAATACAGCGCTACTAAATTCTAGAACTAAGAACGATGATCTTTTCACGCATATTACGATTTAGTCAGTCAGTTCTGAAGACAATGCACAACCATCCGTCAGACATGAATAATAATGTTTTCACGGTATGTTATGGGACAAAGCCACAAGTGGATAAATATCCATGGTAACCTTATAATAATATGGACAAAGTGCAATAAAAGTGCCATTACTGTAGGCTGCAATTTTACTATCAAACACTTTGATGGGATTTGGGACCATTCGGGACCCCACTCAAAAGCTCTCGAAATGATATTTGTTTTCGACATGGTGAACGGGTTATTGATTGCGCGGTAGTTTTCAAAATGGCGAATATCGTCACCTCATAAAACAAAGAAAAGCAAGATTACTGCCGCTTCTCCAACAATTTGAGCCTCTTTCAAGTCTCGTGAAGTTCTAAATCGTGTGGTGTATTAATCGAATTGAGGAACCCGTCGACGGATTCCTCTTACTTATCAAATTTCGCCACTACGTTTTGAAATGATACTCATTACATCAGTCCATATCCCACGAAAGAGGGCTGGTTTTTCAAAGCCAGTTTATTTAACGGTGAATAAGTCGGAACTCAAAAACACTCTCGCACATCTTCTAAAACTTTCAAGTCAAATCTTACGCATTAAAACAATAGGCAATACATAGTTACTGTATTCAGTGAAAAAAATCTTTCAATTTCGTTGTTCAAGGACTGCATGACTATGATTTCAATTTTGAACTTATCCACCGTCTAAGCTTAACGTGCTTCGACCAACCGGCCCCTGCTGTAACTATATAAACGCAACAAATTCTCTAGGGCTAAGTGGGTGGTGAAAGAGCAACGAGTTAGAACGAAAGTGCAGGCTAAAACACTAAAACGTGGTTTATTCAAGCGACAGAGCCACGATGAGTTTTGAAATTAGCACATTCGACAAACAAATGAATAGTTATAAATCTTTCTCTAGACCCGAACAAACCGCCAGATGAACGCGAAGGCCCGATAGGCGAAGAGGCAGTTGGAAACTTCACTGATACAGAAGAGAAAGGTGAAGCGCCGGGAACAAGTGAAGAAAAAGCGAAAGAAACAACAACTGTTGAGGAAATTAACACCACAGCTAATGAACAGACATCGGACAATACCGAAGTAACGACAGAAGTTGACGGAAAGCCATCGGAAAATGCGAAGCCGTCGGGTGATGAAGAAAAACCTTCGGAAGAGGAGAGTAAGCTAGCTAATAACAACATATCCTCGGAAGAGGGTAAACCGTCGGATGAAAACGGCGAGCTGTCGGAAAGGGACGGTAAATTATCGGAAGGCGGCAAACCATCGGAGGAGAAGGGGGAATCATCGGAAGGAGACGGCAAAGCACCGGAGGAAGGTAGCAAACTATCGGAAGAAGGTAATAAACCATCGGAAAAAGACAGCAAACCTTCGGAAGGAGACGCCAACCCCTCCAAAGAGGACGTCAAACCTTCGGACGATGATGGAAAACCATCAGAAGAGGACGCAAAGCCTTTGAACGATAACGTAATAGAATCGGATGGTGACGCAAAAAATGGGCCTGCGCAAGAGAAGGCAGCTGATCATGAAGCGAGTGCCGAGCCTGCAATAGTAGACGACAGCAATGCGGAAGAGCAGGCTAAGCCTGACGAAGATTCAGCGAAAGACGCCGAAAAGGGTAAGGACAATGCCGAAGCAGAGAAGACAAAGCTTGAAGAAGAAGAATCTAAACCAGAAGATGGAACTATAGCAGAGAAACAAAAAGAGACTGGAGAAACAGCAGAGGAGACTAAAAACGAATAAAACGAAAGCTTCGAGCCAAATAAAACTGAAGCAGCGGCAGAAGCGGTATCGGTGTAGAACTTTATATAAGATCCTGTTATTTGGCTCTAAGCACTACTATTTGTAAATATATGGAACTAAGTTAATACGTATACAAAACAGTTATTACGATACCCACAGCCATCGCGTAACGGCACTGGAGTGTTGTGCACAGACACACTTACAATCACGGCTAGGGACATTAATTCTTTCCACCGTAGTGCAATTGTTTTAAAGAGATATTTTCATAAGCACAAAATTTTAAATTGAAAATCCGTTGTAAAATTATTAAACAACGTTAATACACTTATGTCTTGCGATTTTCTACCGGGCAAGGCATGCACGATTGTTTTTCCGTGTAACTCTAGTGTATGAAACTTCTAGTGACTCTGTTAGTCTTGCAAATCAGTCATTTTTTCTAGAAAGACTGCAATGATAAATTTCACCGCTATCTTGGAACACTAACTATTTTGACGGTAGCCATTAACAGTAAAAAACACCGAAAATACATTCCAGAAAGTCTTGCTTTTAGATGCAAGAATCAGTGGGATGGGCAATCCAAAGTGGTCCTTGTCTTTTTGTACTTTTTTGGCGAGTTCTACTATCAAAGTTGCACCTTTCAAAAGCAGACATTTTGCTTAACTTATCTATGAGGTTTCGTGAATTTTCCCGCGCATATTAATATGAAGCGTTGCTGGCGTTGGACGCTTGAACAGTAGAATAACGTTTTTCGGACAGACGTTAAACCAACAAACATATCATTGGAAGCTAAAGTTGCGGATAACGACGAACAGATATTGAGAATAAGTTGGGGACAGTTGAACAATGAGGCAGGAGATAATGTTGTGTTCATATTAATTGACATTACATTTTCAAATGATCACAAGTTTGAAGGTGGATTTTCCATGAGGACGTCACCAACCAAACCAATGGCGTCAATTTCAACTCGAGCATTCTATATTCAAGTAACATATTATCGAAATCACCAGAGTTGTAAATTGGTCTCTCGAGATTTCCACGCGTGGGGTTGACGTTATGTACAACACGTGATGAAATTTTTTCGTACCACGTGATGAACTGTCCTATGTTGCAACATATACTATTGTTCCCTCAATTTGCTTGCTTGGCGATTTCGAGACTAAGATGAATTTTTTTTACATCGATTAGCAGTTCTACATAGAGAACATACTTGTTCATAAAGTTCTTTTTATAACCGTATTTACCGCTCGCACTAGTTAAAACATCGTCTACACAATCTTCTCAATCAAACATCGGCGGATTGTTTACAAACTGGGTTGAAGTTCAAAAGCGGTCACGAGATGTGAAAAGCCTAATCACGTGGTACATACAATCAACCACGCGCGTGCCAATCTCGAGGACAACTTTACCACTTTAGTCATTTCGATAATGTATGGCTTTTGTCTTCATGTTGCAGTCACGAATTGGGTGACATGAAGTAATAGAGAGGTTTAGCAAAGACGACGCGACGTCAGCGATGACGTGAAAATGGCGTGCCACATCCATACATGGGCTTAACACGCCCCTGACCACGCCATTTTCACGTTCTGGTAAACGTCGCGTCGTCTTTGCTAAACGTCTTTAATATCCTTATATGAGCAATTAAATAAATAATGCATGCACGGCTACGTTGAGTTCTGAAGTAACGAGAATTTGTTGGAGTCCGAGGCGAAGACGAGGACTGGAACAAACTCCGAATACTTGAAAAACCGGTCAAGTCCGATTTCGAGGTCTTTAAATGACTTCTCAAAATCAATTAGTTGTAGCACGAGACAGGAAATATTATTTCAAAAACTCATTAATAATTCATTAACCATGCAAAAACAAAGAAAGTCAGTGCAGTGGAGAAAGGTTGGAAATCGGAGGAAGAAATTACATAAATTAAGCCAACTTCACATCGATTTTATCGCAAAATACGCCTTAGTTTTTGAAACAAGTTCAAACACTCGTAAGGAGAACTTCCTCCGATTTCCAAACGCCTCGAAG
>JAODVM010177725.1:0-31711 GCA_025400095.1 Phenganax marumi
CTTAGTGTTCCTACATGAATCAAGTATGTCTCTTATTTCCCGAATAATTTCCCACTTATCACAGTTTTGAAAATTTTTCTCCCATTGTGATAAAACCCAATTAACATAATCAACATGATAGTTTGAGTTTACTACAATAATATTACAAAAAGATTTAACTACGTAAAACTTAATTTTTGGAGGATTCTCACACTCATACCATTCACGTTTAGTAATCGTTGCTGCTTTTAGATTGTATTTTTTCATTTTGTTCTTACTTATATACGCTTTATTTTTTTCAAAAAGTTTCAATTTTGAAATCTGTGCATTCATGTGGAACGATATGCAAATTAGGGGAAATTCCCTTGAACATGTTTGAACATGTTTAGTATAAATTAGTATTATGCAAATTAGGTGAACATGTTTAAACATGTTTAGTATAAATTAGTTCTCATTTGCATAAAAAAAACAAATTGTTTAGTATAAATTAGTATTATGCAAATTAGGTAACATGTTTGAACATGTTTAGTATAAATTAGTATTATGTTTGCACAGATTTCAAAATTGAAACTTTTGATAGTTTTTATCTCATTTGCATAAAAGTGGGAGGAGTCGAAATGAGCCAGAACCCCCCTTTTCACTCTACTTGAGATCACAGCAGAAACAGTTCAGGATGGCCTTGATGTTGTATTTAGTACCCAGCAGAGACTGAGAGGACGAGGCAAGATATCTTGAAATATTTCACTGAGTTTATTCTAACTTTTTAACATGAAGGTATGACTGATCTGTTTCCAATGGTGGCCTTAATTGGGAGGGAGATGCCCCCAGCACCCCTCTGGCTCCATAGATTATATGTGATATCAACATACGTTGCTACGCTTAGTGTCATTTGCCCACAATTAAACTATTTTTCTTTCTTTTACAACAAGTATTGACGAAGTTCCCGATTTGTCACTAAGAAATGTTCTAAAGTTTGTAACACGGACATAGCAAATGTCTCCAGTTGTTTTCCCTGTCCAATAAAAGTTAAATTTCTTCATTAATGTGCCACTGGATGCAAACGCACACCTACATCATCAACTTGTTTCATGACATTGACATTGCCCATACATTCTTGTCAATTGGAAGAACTACGGGACTTGCTTATTTTAGCTGGTGCAGAATGCTGTAGATTCGAAATGGTTTGAATCTTTGGATCGAATCCTTAAATCAAGGAACCAATGTGGCACACAAGAAGTTTTGCAGTGACAATTGAAATTTATTTGATGTTTTTGTTTGTTTATTAATTCAGACATTAGACTAAGAATTTGGCAAGGCATGTTTAATAGAGCATGTGGCTTGGCAACTCTTCTTACCACATTTGTATTTGTACTAAGTGCATGATTTGTCAATTGAAGAGGTTGTGAAAATACTGCAAAGGATATGCTAACACATACTTTCACATCTATTCAATGCCCTGATTGTGTATTCATCTTCTTGTAATAACAGGGTTAGTTGCAACACTGTACTTGTGGAGCATGAATCTGGAAATGTCAACATTCTCTGTACCATGGTCAGTGCGTATTCTTTGAGGATAATGGAAAGTGTTGACACCTCTTTGGAATATCACCAGCACTGTTAGTGCTTCATTGTTGGAACACTTCAGGAAAATAATGGCTCTAGAAAAGCTGTCAACACAGCCATGTATGACCATCCACCACCTGATCAGCTTATGGTACCCATCCAGATGCCTGTTGAACAAACGTAATTGATCCAACAGCAATTTGATAATTTTGACCATTGTTATAATCTAGTATGTATTGTGTACGTAATATGTACAACTTGTCTGCTAGCATATCAATAAATACCTTCTTGCATGACAGTTCAATACCTTACCACATCCCTGCTACTTATAATAATACATTTGGAGTTGGGACATGGTAAACTCGTCTATGAATACCTGTATGTCTCCATGCTTGTTGATTTATAGGATCTGCTCTGTTGATGGAGGCACAAACTCAGGCTCTTGGCACTCACACCCTTTCAGAAATGAATGCTCCTGTCACCATTTGCTCTCCAGAATTTGGAAAAGTTCTAAGAACAGAGCTTATGATACTATCTAGTTCTTCATCAGCAATATTGCTATAACTATTTTCACATACAGCTAAAGATGACTCCATACCTCAACAATGCATGTTGTTCTTAGAAACTCACAACATTTCGGATATTGCTTTCCATCTAAAATTTAAGCATCGTAAGCCTGCTAGATGCCATTTTGGAATTCAAAACTTTGGCTGTCATCTTTGATGGGTAGTATTTCCATTTTTGTATCCACAAATGTAAGAACTATTGTCATTATGGCCACTTCCAACTTGTTGATGTAAAATGTCATGCATTTCTTGCAGTTCCACAATTAGTTTGCAAACCTCATTAGCAACATCCCTCAGCAAAAGAGGATTTCTTGACATTATCAACAGACCATCGATAAACCCAGTGCAACCATTGCAATAAAACACTTACAAAATCTCCCTCTGCAGTGAACAAATTTTGCTGAAATTCAATGAACATACTTTTGCCAAGCAAAAGATATGATAAAACATCATTAAAGAAAAGGTGATAAATCTGCACATCTTCTTCCATTGTATATGTCGATCTTGTCTTATGAACTTGCAGTCTGTGATGGTCAGCAGTACAACACACACCTGTGATCCATTTAGAATTTTGCAAATAGGTTTGTTTTTTCCACTTGGTTTATGTTGTTAGATCAGTTTCAATTTTTCCAAATTGGTTTATGTTTCACTTAGTCAGTTTATATTTTCAGGTGCTGATAGTATTTAAATTGACAACAAGTATTATATTTTAATAAAAAGTATTTAATTTTATGAGAAGTATTTTTGTCCACTATGACTCGTCATATTAAGATGCCACCTTGCACTAATAGTAAAGCTCTGCTGCATTTCAATTCACTTGTTTCAACTCCAAACACCCAAAAACAGATAAAAAACAGTCACTAACTAGAAAATGCTCAAATACTGCATAAACTGGCAAATGTTTCTCTTTAGACCACTAACAATATTTCTCACAGTCACACATGTTCACCAACTTTGCTGCATGACCATTTTGCAGTACAATAGACTTCAGCTGTAAATTGTTATGCTTTATTATGTTACAACTTCCTAAATTTTATCACAATCCAGAAACACTTTCTTCCATTGAAAAGACCAATACAAAATCAATACTCTATTAGATAACTGTGAGATAATAGATGGATCTCAGTAAGTTTAGTTGATTTATTTTCTTAGTAACTTAAGCCACAATTAACATTTCCCTTTTAATATGCTTAATCATTGGAAGTTCTATGCTATTGCTGCTTATAATACAATAATACATAGTATTTTGCTGCTGTGCATTCTTCTTTGTTTGATCTCATAATTTTTTAAGCATATTCTATGGTTGGTCTGATAATGGCTCCTGTTAATGCTAAAACAGTGATGTACAGCTAGCACTCAAACTCACTAGCTTACAAAGACGTAGTGATTGCAAAAGTTTGCAAAAAGAAAAAAACGAAGAAAAACCAAGTTGAAATCGTTTGGAAAAACGAACCGTTTGAAAAAATGAAGTTTCATAATTAGCTCAGTTTAAGAAAGACTGAGAATAAATTTATTTGTCTCCAAAGAATAAGTATTTGCATAACTGGAATTCACTCAATAAAGATGGCACTTTAAAGCTGATTTTAGTTTATATCTTACTCAACTCAGCCAAATTCTACCAAAAGCTAATCACTTTCTCCTTTACGAATGTGTTCAGCATCTTGAGAATTTTGCTTATAGACAGACAGACACACACACACACAGACAGACAGACAGGCAGGCAGGCATGCAGAGAGGCAGACAGACACACAGACAGACAGACAAACAGAAGACAGACAGACACACAGACAGAAAAACATATGACTTCAAAGTAATAATTATGCAAGGAAGCAACACAGTCCTAGAGATAAGGAGGGTGGAGGGGTGCAACCTGCTAATATTTTTGCATTTGGATCCTCACCAACTAAAATGACTACAGGACTCCAGAGGTCCTTACTTTGCCCCTCGGTGCAAACTTGACTCATAAGCAAAAAAACTAACAACAGCTTATTTAGCTTTGAAAAGAATGCTCATCTGACAAAAGTATTCAGTCTAAAATCATCAGTCATCATGTAAACATCTATAATACATTGAAATATGCTAAAATTATACTCAGACCAAATCCTATAATAAATTGTGTTCCATCAGACTTTATTTTTGAAAGCTGCGAATGTTGCTATACAAAGAATCTCTATTTGATAACTTAAGCCTAATAATATTAAATATCCTTTCATGAAGTTATCTATAATAATTGTATTACAAAACTCCACTTATACTCCTTATATATGATAATCTCATTATATCTGATGATAAGTACAAGCTACTCAAAACATAAATACAGCCAAAACGTTTCTAATCTTTACAGGAACTATTGCTGTGTGGTCAATTTTTCCTTTTGTAAGAAGTTTTATCATTAAACACTCAGTCTTTCACCTTAGTGCCTTTACCCAGATGAAAAAGTTGGAGTGTGCTCATTGGCAAAGGTACAAAAGTGCATGAACCTACAAAAGATCAGTTTTTAGTAAAGAAAAAATGAGAGAAACTAATTATCCTATATATTATGTGACTTTTAAATTGCATTACACATAACTCTATATGCTTTACCTCATGCAAAGTAAAAAATAGTTGACCTTGGCACCAAAAAAATGTAAAAGAAATGAGTAACTCGGCTTCTAGTAACAATTCAGCACTCGGTCCAGGCAATCCAAATTAATCGGATAGTCAAGTAATTCCCCTTCAAATAGTTGGCCTTTAGACCAAATTTCAATTACTACTAGTAGTTTGTAATCAAATGACCATGAATATCTTCATGTAATAAAGAACAATGAGAGTGTGAGTGCTTTACCAGGCCGTCCAAACGTAAAAAACCATTGTATGAAAACGTAAGCGAAAACCATGTAAGTAAAACTAGTCAAAGGAGTCGACACATCATGGATTGGTTTCGCTGGGATGTACCTAATTAACATATTTCATACCAACACTTGTGACCTTCACTAAGTATCACAAAAACACCAGCAAGATTCATCAAATCTGCTGGAAACACCAGTCACTTTCATCGAGTATCACCATGAAATTGCAACAGCATCTTGTGACAGAATGCTTACATGTTACTAGTTTAATTATTCTTGCATTATTACAGAGAATTTAAAAAAGGTATAGACCATGTAGTAATTACCCAAACCATGAAATAGTAATGTGATGGTATTTTGATATCACCAGAATCTTTAACCAGCCTATTTTACGATATGGCATTGAGTTACCAGTTGCCTTTAAGTACATAATTAAATTCCCCATACAATTATGGTGAAAGGTTTAATTCTAATATATTATCGTCCCTCTACAAGTATATTCAATATCAGAATCATGCTACTAACAAAGTAGGGGTGCATTTGCGATAATTAGGATTGCATAAATCTAGATAAGAGCTGTCAGCCTGAATGACTTATCTGTAAAAGGAATCAGTCAACTTTTAAAATGAGGGTTTTGACACAAGTATCTTTATCAGAATTAGACATCATGTCAGCTTCTTTTGTCAAAGCATTGTCTCCTGGAGGTGAATAACTGATAGCTCTTACGTCTGTTTAAAACGTCACACTACTGTCGCGTTGAATGCATTAAACACAATCGATAATGAGGAGTTTCAGTTGATTATCTATTGTTTTTAATGCATTCGACACGGCAGTAGTGAGACGTTTGAAACGGGCCTAACATATGTATTTTTAGCCCTATCAGTGTTCATCAGTGTGATGCCCATATGGTTGACTTTAACAACAGGTAACTTCAACAGTTTAGTACCAGGTGAAATATAGTAAATTGCAATGTCTCTAAGAATCTTGAAGACTTTTACAACTCTTTTCTCCATTGGACTCTGCAAAACTGTTGGAAACTAACTCTACAGCAAATCATTATTGAGGCAACTAAGCACTTAAACGACCAACTTGAAGTCGACAAAGCTTTTAAGCTTCAAGATCAGTTTCGTTTTAAAAAACAAAACTGATGTTTTGATTTTATTACGGCAATTTTCGCCTAAGTATAAAACAAATTGCAAACGTTTTCAGCCATTTGCTAACTAGCTCAGTTTAATTTGCAAACAGTCATGGCAAAGACAATATAATTCCATTGAATGGTAAATTTATTTATTTATTTGTGTATTTATTTGTTTATATATTTAACCCTGGGATTTGTATGAATGAATGACTCGTTGACCACAACAGTACGAGAACCAATTACTGCGAGCACTTAAAGTCCTACATAATCATACAAGCAATAATAAGATAGTGTAAAAGCCACAAGAGACAGGGGAAGCAAGACCACGAGCATGTTACATTTTAAACAAATGGACTTCTATGTTTGAGGATTTTCA
The DNA here is from genome assembly GCA_025400095.1 of Phenganax marumi. Classification (NCBI taxonomy): domain Eukaryota; kingdom Metazoa; phylum Cnidaria; class Anthozoa; order Malacalcyonacea; family Clavulariidae; genus Phenganax; species Phenganax marumi. Next base: position 6,451 of record JAODVM010177725.1, read on the forward strand.
GTTTCATAATTCATGGCAAAAGAAGTACTAAAGTACTGCAATAAATAGAATCTGAAAGGAGTCAATGTAAGAGAATGGTAGTGAAGATCATCAGGTAAAATATTCCAAACTCTAGTTGTTCTGTTGATGAATGAGTTGTGAAATCTCACTGTATTACACATAATAATATCATACAGAATTTCTTTTGGTTACTCATGGCCCTCGTCCTCCTTCTTCACTTCCAAGCATAACTACAACATCACTAACACAAACCAAGATGTTGACCATCTGGAGGAAAAACATCATATCTAGGTATTGCTGAAAGAGACTAATTGGCAGTAATTTTGTGGATTTCAGATGAAGCTTGTACTTCATTTCACCGTGGAATGGTAGACCTAGGATGAATTTAGTTGCACGAAGCTGCACCCTTTTAGTTCGCTTGATCAATTAATTAATTCGAAGTATCAAATCTGGGTAGTATAGTCAAGGAAAGTCATACAATAGTGAGGAACAGACATCTGGTTTTTGGTGTTTTATCTCCCTAGAAGATCTTCTAACAATTACTTACAAATTACTTATAACCTTTAGGAAATAACTAGTAAAACTATTATCATCCCGTATCAAACATTTGTAGCAAACTTGCCAGGCTCAAAACCAAAACATTAAACTATAGGGAATAAGCCTGATAGTTGAATTACTGTATTCATTGGCATATTTCAGATTATCTCCATGCATGTCTCATGCTTTGACATTGAAAAATTTAGTTACATCAGAATTTGTGAACAATTCAATGAATGTACTTTAATGAATTCAAATTAATTTAATGTACAACATCGATCACAGATAAGATTGTTCATAGCATAAGTCCTCTCGTGAAGCCTTATAAAGAACTGAACTTCAAACGATCTCAACAGCAAGGCCAAAAAAACCAACATAAATAATATAAAATGCATTGACACGAAAAACACAACGTAAAGGGACGACTTTCGGTCATGATTAAAGTTATGGTAAACTAGGCCAGGTTAGCTTTTTTTAAAACATGAATGGATTGTTTTGACAGTTTTGTGCCTAGCATGTAATGTAAAAATTCATGTTAAATGAAAGATCACCCATGACCTTGCAATGCAGTAATGTATCACCATACATTTCTGACGTTTGGCTGCAATTTTGTCAACTTGTCAACAGATGACACTTGCACCTAGCGTGATTCTCACTATCACTTTGCAGTGCACCCAATTTACACAAAATTACTATGGACAGAAAAAAACTTGCTCACACAGTGTCCAAAATATGAGGAAAATGTTAGATTCCACAATTTAGCACTCATCACAATACTGCAAGATTTCATTAAAACTCTCCAACAAAAAGGACACCAAAAAGGTGACGACAACTTTTTTGAGAAACAGTATGTAAAGATTTGCTGTTCTCATCTTCATCTTTCCCAGAAACGTTCGCAGCCAAAAACTACATGCAGATTGCTCATCAAACTTCTTAATATTCAAATGTTCATAGGCACAAGGCTCTGTATTTCATATACATGTGTGCAGTGTATGCCACAAATTTATTTTAAAAACTCAATGACAACAAGATAATAAATATTACCTCAGCAACATTTTTATGCCTGCAACCGACAGCTGCAAAAAATGGTGTACAATTCATCTTGTTGACAGCGTTAATATCAGCACCATGCTCCAAAAGATACTGTACAAGTTCCTGTAAATACCAAAACGGCATATATTACAACAGACGTTTTTGAACAATGACAAGAAAATGATGAAAGCCCAATTTTCAGTTTGGCTGCTTTGTTCATGAGAGCAGAGCAGACAGTTTTACTATGCACTGAAGTCATGTGCCCACAAAGAAAGTTAAAGATCGTCAACAGTCAACTTTGTTTATTTTAACAAGGTTAACAAGGCGATAAACTAAGCGTTCAGTATTAAGATCATAAATCTTACAGGGTTTCATTGGAGTTTCTAATTGAAGTTTAGTTAAAGTTTGACTACTGTAGAGTCCAGAAGAAAATTGAAATTAAGACTGAAAAGGTCATTCACCAAGTAGGAACCACAACAGAAACAAATATAAACTCATGGAAAAATCACAAAAATCTCTTACAAAATGCCCTTGTCGACAAGCAATATGCAAGGCTGTATTGCCAGACCCAACATCTTTGGAATTGATAAAGCTTCTGTCAGACTGGAAAAAAGATATCTAAACAAATAGAACAAGAATACAGCTGTAAGCCATCAGACGTCTTAAACAGCAATCACTGCAGTGCTCTATAACCCAAAAAGCTGATAATGTACTGTACTTATGTACAGAAGTAAGCCTAGTATTCTTTAAAGGTTTTAAATCTTTTTCTTTGTTCTCTACAATAAATACAAGTTAACGCTGGTGTATTACTTAAACAATCAAACCTGAGGTTTGGTTCAACAGAGCCACAAGTTTGTCAGTTTATTGTTGAGTGCTGTTTTAATAAAACAATGATTTTTTTATCTTAATGTTTTTTGTTGCAATGCAAAAAAGTTGATTAAAAAAAACAATGAAAGCAATCAGTTTGAATAACTTTCGAAAGGGGATTAAACAAAAAGATATTTTTGTCAGATTCTTCTGTATTTCTCCAAGTTGTACAAAGACAAGTTATTGTGTATCCAATGAACATGAATAACTCAAAAACAGAAAACTCCTAGCAAATATTATACTGAGTATTATACCGATAAAACAGTTATAATAAAAATTGGTGAGTTTGTACAAATACAACATTTCACTAGTAGACTGTTTTTATGCCTATCAATTTAATATGTTCTATGTGCATGTGCAAATATAAAAGAAATGTTTCCAACAACAAAAAAGTTCACAAAATCACTTCTAAAAAGTCTTTTGTTATGTTTAGACAAAATTGTGGCGATGATTTTAAAACACATACCAGACATGAAAGTGAGTAAAAACAAAAATAAGCAAGTATCTATTTCAAACAGTTATAAAAAAGCATGAACATGCATACATTTGATTGCTCTAGTCCAGCCTATCATTTATGCTCATTAACATTTTTCACATGTCGTATGTCGCTTTGACGAAGAATGTCAGCAAACATGAAATAGTCAAGTTTAATTTGGAACTATGATGATACTTCTTAGGTGAACTTTGTGCCTATAAGTTAGTTGTCTAAGTTTCTTTTAATCTGCTGTGATCTTTTCAAGATAAAAATTTAAACGTTGACAGATATGCATCATAATATATACAACGTCAGGCTTTGAAAACAAAAAGGCCAAACAAACTGAATGAAATACATGAGTCAGTAACTCTGGCAAAGGGGTCGGTACATGTACGTATTTCTAGTTGTTATCATAAGGAGGCTCCTCATCTTGCATGTGCACATACCAGACTGCCAAATTAAAAGACAGTGCCACATTATGAAAATTTGTCATCAAAATATGCAATTTTTTTCAGCAAATTCATTAAAAGTAAAAATAGCACTCATGCAAAATTTCAGTTGCAAAGGGAAAATAAAAGCTGGGGTATAAACATTCGAATTGACCAAATTAAAATCTACCATCTTGATTTTATCTCTTCAAGAAGGGCTTGTGATGACACAGTCCCAACATAAAACAATAACACACTGAGAGCACTATAAAAAACAAAGAAATGTAGAGCTACAAGACAACGCGAAAAGTGAATTTCATCAAAATTTAGCAGTATTTCCGAGTCGTTCACTGAATCAGATTCTTCCGTTGAATCAGCAGTTTATTTTGCAGCCAAGTTAGAACTCTTACTGTGTCTAATGCTGAAATACTTTCATCATTCCACAACAGCATTAGGCCAGTTGCCTCACATGAGGAAATAGTCAAATACAAAGAAATGGTAGCAGCAGAAGAACAAATAGAAGAAAAGCTATGAAGTTGCTTTGATGGATAAGCTGATGTGACTTCTTCGTAAGTGTATGTTGTTGTTATTTAGACCAGTTTAAGCATATAGTTGAATTCCGCTTTACAGGAAAAATTGAACAATGCATTTAATATACTATGAATATTCAATAGCATAAAGCTATTATCTATAGCACCTGTGAACATTTGTGTGCGCTGAAAATTCAAAACATTTACAGACAATCTCCAGTATTGTTCAACATGGACTTTCATTAGCACAATTCCCATAACCCATAACATTTATTAGCCCATTTAACCTAAACATGCATTGATGATTTGGTACGGCATGCATTGTAAAGTTGGGCAGTTGGTATGTGTTTGCATGTGTGTGTATGTTTTGTTATCACTTAGACCGTTAAATATGGGGGAGTGCCTTGCATGGGACTTAGGGTCCCGTTTGCACTCTTGCCACTTAGATTATAAATCTAATAAAGTTGTTAAAAACAAAACAAAGAACAACAACAGAGTGAAAGAAAAATTTGTTCATTGAACACAAAAAAACAATAGCAGTATAGTGAACAACATTAAGAAACAAAGGGCAATCAATACAGACTTGGATGAAATTGCATCCTTCCAGACAATACAGCAAGGTATTAAAGGCAAAAGAAAGTTTTTGTATTAAAACATGTTTTGGAAAGCCTAGAAACTGTTTAAGTGCAAGGTTTGACTACAGTTTTGGCCTAGTCAAAATTGATCAAGACTATCCTCGAAGAAAATGGATTTCACTAGAACACTAGAACACTGCAAACAACTTTCTAGAGTTTTCAAGGATGAACATGAAGACTACCTCATTGTGGCTGACACGAAAGGCATAAATAGATCCACTGCAAAACGTATCATAGCAAGATACATGAGAGGACGAATTGCAAAAGGGCAGCGTGGTGGACCAAACAATGCTTGCGTTGGTGAACAAATCAAACAATGTATGAGTGATATCATCAACAAAAACTGCCTTTTGACATTGACACAAATTAACCTAGAATTACACCGACATCTGCCAAGAAAACCGGAAATCCACAACTGCACTGTGTTGAGGACCTTGCAAGGTATGCTATATCAAGTCAAACTAGCAAGGCCTCTACCAGCGGAGAGAAACCGACCAGATGTTATCCAGAAATGATCCAACAAGCTAGATGGTTTATGAGGCATGCTGTGGAGAACCGCTGTATTTTTGTAGATAAATGCGGCAATAATATATGGACATCCAGATCCCAAGGAAGGGCCAGGACCGGATAGAGGACCTGCAGACAAGTATGTGGACAGAGGTCATAATGTTACAGTGGCACTGGCCATTTCTCCCACCAATGGCCTCTTATTCTATTCAGCAATGATTGGTGGCATGGCCTATGAATGCACAACACTTCAGTGATTTCATGGTGCAAGCAAGGCTAAATCGCGACCATGAAGAAAATATAATATTTATGTATGATGGTGCACCTGCCCACCATAACCCAGCCAATCATGGGGAGAATACAGAGCTGAAAAAACTACTGCCATATAGTCCATTTTTAAACATTGCAGAACAGGATATCATTTCACACAAAGCAGCCACTAAGGCAGATATCAGTCACCCAGAAGTGCAACAACAGATGAACAATCACGAAGAAGCAAGACGACAAGAGATCGCACTTGGGCATCATGAAATGGAGCTACTGCTACAAGTGCTACAATAAAATGTCACCACAATAATCCCAGCTAAATGTGGCCAGAGTTTTCGTTTCATGCAAACATACCTGCCCCAATGTCTAAATGGAGAAAATATTGAAGGATAAGTATGTACTTCAGCAAAATCTTATGTCTTTGTGTTGTGTGGAGGAATGCAATTTCATCCAGGTCAGTATTGATTACCCTTTGTTTCTTAATGTTGTTTAGTATAATGCCATAGTTTGTTTGCATTCAATAAACGAATTTTCTATTCACTCTATTGTTTATGTTTTATCGGCTAATGAATGTTAAGGGTTACAAAAATTGTGCCAATGAAAGTCCCTGTGGAACAATAGATTGCCCATAAACGTTACGATTTTTCAGTGCATGGTATTGACTCTACAGTCTGCGCACACAAATGTCCATAGGTGCCATAGATAATAGCTTTATGCGCTTAAATATTCATGCATATACTAAATGCGTTATTTGATGTTTCCTCCACACTCATAAAGTTTAATATGATGTTGTTGAATGTATAGTGGTTTATTGCACCAACACTCAGCAAAAATGAATCATATTTTGAGTTAATGACCATCAAAAGGTGTACTTCATTTTGGAATGAATGGGGCAAATGTTTGCTTGATATGATTCTAAAACCCAAAGAATTTTGTTGTTGTATGGTTTATTTTCCTGTGAACATTCCTTCTGCATGTCAGTAACAACCTATAATGAGAATAAATAAGTCATTGAATAAATTTATAACTTGCCAGTCAAATATTTCATAAGTTACCAACATTTCACCATTCTTTCACTGTTAGCTTGGACACCGTATGAAGTTTTTCCAAATAGTTGGTACAGCATCATGTTTGAGCAACCATTCAAATGAAAAAAACACTCCAAATTATTGGCTAAAAAATGGTCTGGGCAGATCATAAAGTGCCAGTCTTGTGAACACAAAAATAAATTGGCATGTTTTGCTTGAAAAAATTTAAACCATAATCTTCTCAAAGCTTTGTCAGATGGACATGAATGTAATGTTTTGTTTGTAGTTTTATCCAGAATATTGCTGCAACTTTGGACAGCACAGTGCACTGAGGCATACTTAAAAAAACAGTTTTGTTGGCTTGTTGTTTTTTTTTTATATTGTATAATGTAGTTTTCGCACATGCAGCAAAGGTTGAGACTATGACATCACACATCCCTTACGCTTCATCTTCTCTAATATGGCAGATTTTAATTTTGGCTGTGAAATTACAAACCTTGTCTTGCCATAAGTCAGTCCAAATTTTCACTTGACACTCCAATATTTTGCAAGGCACCGTGCATATACACACTCTTTACAACCACAGAAAACACATAGAAAATTAAATTTTCATACCAGTGGCACTTTAAAGCACATGTTGCAGTGTCATATGCATGAGCTTGAAATCACTCTCTTTAGACAAACATTTCTAACACAAATCTACAATATCTTGGAGTAGCAAGAACCATTTTGCAAAAGAATAGTAAATTAATTGAAAAGATTAAGAAATTTTGCAAAACTCACTAGTTTCTTCACTGTGTCAAGTTCAGCTGTTTTTGTCGCTTTGAACAGCAGTCTCTGACATGGTAATGTAGTTCCAGGAAAAATTTGATACAAAAATCTAAACAAATTTAAAAAGCTGCAAATAAAAGAAAGAATAAAAAATATTGTAGACTGTATGAAATGATAATCTTTGCTTCCAATTCTCCTGCCACAAAAAGAGGTGAGCCTTTCCATTCTCAAATTGCCACAAAAGCTATAGTAGCTTGACAATATTTCAGCAATAGATCAGTAAAAACAAAACATTTGTAATACATTTGTAATACAACAAGACCTTCCACGTTTGTTAAACTAGACTGTAAATACAGGTAGCTAATTTAATTTGAGAATGCTCACTTCTTTCTGGAACACCCACCGAATCCTTCTCTCTACATTACCTGTTGTACCAATTTCTAGTTGAAATGAGCAACAACCAAGTGGTTGCACTGACAAAATAATGAACATTTTCTTTGTTCCTCACAAAAACCCTGCTCAAAATCTTAACAACTATGCCAGTCAAAAATGGGTATGCTAACTTGCACTGGGCCATGAACAGAAGAAGAATAGGATGATAATCATAGTCATAATCATAATCATAATTTTTATCATACGGAATGCTGTAATTGGCAAAAACTGTAGAGTGTTCACTGCCATTTCAATATCTATGATGTTTTCATGCTATGTCGCTGTCTAAGTTAGTGTGGATAATAGTCAAGTTAAATAAATAAATAAAATTTAAACCAAGTGCTGTAGGGGACAACATAAACATGAGCGTAAATTCTTACAATGTTCCAGCTTTCAGTATTTTATTGCGAGATGAACTTGACACAAATATCTGTTAAAAACAAGAAAAATAATCGTCACTTGCAAATTAAATTTGTATAATATTACAGTTGTATGTTATTTGTTATTTAGCCATTTTAGCCAGACAGTTCCAATTAAGTCTAAATATCAAATTTTATCTTATTTTCTGATGGCAGTACAAGATCTCAACTAGGCCAGATAAAGTGTAAATATATAGTTCATCCACTTTGTGGAAAGATCATGTTACTATATTTCATTAACTTGTGCTATTATTGTGCAAATGTAGGTGTCAAAAAACGTGACTAAAATGTCAAATCAAAACAAGGTGATCTTTTCCATTACAACTGCATTGTTGTCAAAAATCTAGCAACAGAAAATTATTTACACTTCAAGTTTCAACTACCATTGCACACTAAAATTCGGCAGTACTAGAAATTGCACTATCCTACAAGGAAAACTTAAGTTACAGCACAATGTATAATAAAAACAAAACTTTTAGCAGTGTAAAATGAGACGTTCACCCTAGAAATATTAGCCACTTCATTTATTCATGTCACACAAGTGCTGAATATACTGGGAGTTAGTCAAAGAATGATTTCATCCTCATCCTTGCAATTCTATGAGGACTAGTTTGTATAGTGTTCCTTAAAAAGCACATATTTCAAAAAATGTCCATATTTGGATTCCATTATATGATGGTAAAGGGAATGATTATCTCAACCTACATGTTTGTGGTAAGTGAAGCTGCCAAAATTTAATGTTTTGCATTTACTAATCATTTATTTAATTTGCTATTGTATTTGTAATATTAAAATAAATTTGATCTTGTGCCAGCTAAGAGATCACAAAAAACTTGCTATCTAGAGCATTATAACAAGCATATGACTCTAGTTGATGAAATCTGCTGGCCAGACCAAGTTCTGAAACACCAGCACACCATTAACACCATGACACAGTTTTTCAACGATAGGTATAACATGTTGAACACGTTTTTACTGCTCTGTTTGATTCTACCATGTTGACCTATATCCTAATTTCTTGACTGCCCCTTTTCAGAGTCATCACAACTGGAGATACCCAATCAGTCACAGCATCAGCTTTCTTAATTAGCTTAGCGTTTCCTAAGTGCTCTACTTCTGTATCCAACTTTTCCTCTAGATGAAAAGGCACCCTTTGGTGCTCCTGAATCACTGACGCCACAGGGTTATCAATATCTAGCTTTAGTAGTGCCCACTTAGGTTTTCCAATATCATGAAACAAGTCATCATACTCAGCTATTACGCTATCAATAGTCTTGCTCTGTTTGCTGTGGTTATCTTGTTCACGACTTGGTTTAATAAATTCTTTTGTCAAACTCCTCTCCTTGGTTTGAGCTCAGGCACACTTCATGTAATGGGTAATGTGCTGTACTTCTAATGCTGTAGCTCATTTAAGACAAAATAGTGATCCTGACAAATGAATTCCTGAACAGCGTAAATGTCTTCCACATCGTATCTCTCATCATTAGATAAGGTAGCAACAAACTTTTCAAGCAAAGGGAATAAGGTCTTAGATCCATACACATAAAGACAGCCTCTTGTCTTGGACAAAGAGATCGGACCTTTCTGATGACTGAACTTATGCTTTTCAGTAGTGTTGACATTCACAACTGAGTCAACATGAAAACAAACTGGATGGTTATCAACACTTTCTGTGAAAATAGTGCAGCTTTTTTAGTAAAGTTTTATGGATCACACACGGTAACTGTCAGAATTTGCGTCACTTGCTGAAGACTCCACAACATGTCTTGCTATTTTCTTCTTACTCCTACACACTCAAGCGAAATGATTTATAGTCCCAAAATATTGACACTCTGCTCCATATGCTGGAAAGGACTGCCATCCTTTTGGGTGAAGCAAAACTCCTTCACAGTCAAAATAGAGCTTGCCTTCCACTTTTTGGTTTTTCTTTTGTTAAAATTGCACTTCTGTATTTCTTTCTTTGAGCTGCTGATCTGATTAATTACTGCTGCTTCTTGCTCTATTGTTTTGGCCTGACACAAATCTCATCACTTGCACTGCTATCAACAAATGTGCGAATTTAGGGCCTTCATGCAATTCCCTCAAACACAGGCATTCAAATTGGTTTTCCCATTCCATTTGTGGTCTTCAAAATTTTGCAAGAGAGATCATGAAGTTGGTTTGGTTGACTACTTCTCGACACCATGTTACAAAGTGGTTCACAGACTCATTTTCTGTTTGTTATAACTGTCTAACACAGTAGGTTTCAAGAGTAGGGTTTACCTGTGTTTTGAAATGTATAATCAATTCTGCTTTAACATGTTTGTACTCAGTATCTTTGTCTTCTTGGAGTGCATAATAGAAATCACACAGTTGAGATCGTCAGCCTTTCTGCAGCAAAAGCAGTTCTTGATGCTTCTCTCCTTGATATCCAGCACCAACAAAAAACCTTGAAACTTAGAATCAACTCTTTCCACTGCATTCTAGGCAATGTTGAGTCGAGATTAACATCAGAAGGCAGAAAATCAGGGAATATAGTTGCTATTTTACTCACAATGGAAAAAAATCCTCATCACCAGTATTATACACCAAAAGAAACAGAAAACAACCCGTATATAGTCATTGTGTTATCACATTTTTAAAGCATGCATGCTGCAGTGTCATGTTTTTTTTGTCCCCCTCTATTCCATCACTGGCATGGACACTACAATAAATGTCAAGTGAGATTAACAATAAATGTCAAAAAAAGTGTAAATAGCTTTGAATGATCTGACCAAGAAGTACGAAGAGAAACAATTCTTGGCAAATATAAAGTTAGGCAAAAAATCTTGACATGCCTCTTGAAAAAAAGTACAATGCATGTATATTCATATATGTATGAGGTAGCATCAGGGATGGTCATATAAAATGAAAAACATTCAAAGCAGATGCATTAAGTTTTCACTTATTTCCTGTTGGGCGTACAGGTATCAAATAAAAATATTTACTTTGTCCACTTTGTGGAGATGTTTTGCTGTTATCATTGAACAACTCAAGTTAATGGGTAAATGTTATTGGTGCTGCCACAAGTTTATCAGCACTTGCTGTTTATTGTCATCTCTTTAAACAAAGTTTTCTATTCAAATGTTCATTCCTGTTTTCTATTATCTTTCTCCATGTAACAAAACATGGGACAAAATAGAAAGTATTATTAATGACCTCCTTGTTTCAAATGTAGTGGTATATCAGTGGTACTAATAACAAACAATACAGCTTTTCCTGACATACTACAGCTTTTTGAGCAAAATACAGCTTTTCCTTTAAATCTAGCTGGCCAAATCCAATTCTGTTCACTTCTTGGAAACCAGGCTAAGACTGTAAGACACACATTTCAGGAGTGCTTCCAGGGTGACAAATAATATTTTGCTGTTTACAGATACAATAAGTAAAAATCTGCCCAAATAACAATTTTAACTGGTATTTTTGCTATTGATATCTGTACACGTAGGAAATAAGACGCTCACCAACTCACAATGCCACTGTGCAAAATCTAGTAACTGCACATCGTTCAATTGTTCAATACTACACAGACAGTCAATAAAGTAGTATGAGTAATTTTTGTCATGATAACATGCCTGTGGCACTCATAATGCATGTAAGCAGATATGCTGGGAAATCCAAAAATGTGTGGTACCTTGTAATTAGGATACGAATCAGGATTAATTTCATCTACAACATCTTCTTGAAGATCAAGATACTTTCGGATGCTTTCTATTAAAAGGAAAATGTACTAATATAAGTAGTGTACACAGGAGGACTTAAGAGCAGGAGGTGCAGGAGAGGAGTCAAGCAACATATAAGACATCATGCAAATAAAATAGGTTTAGTTTGGGCTGCTCTTGCATGACATATTGGCATACTTTAACAACCATTTTTGTTTTTAGATTCTCCTGACTAATCTGATTTCTATCTTCTGAGAGGAATGCTTTGAAAACATGCTTAGTGAAATCTATGACTTTGTAAACAGATCTTGATGGTCTTTTCAAACCATTGTCATTCATAATGGGAGTAAAGACTGAGGCTGCTGAAATTTCATTGTATGCTATTGATTGGACTCTGCAGTAATCATGACCATTTGAGATGCTGTTGGACCTGATGAAACGAGGCAGTTTTTGCATTGACTACATGTAAAGAGCCTGACAAGTGCTGAAACGATGTATCCACATATATAGGATGTTTGACAAGAACTCTGTCCATTTTTCTGGCTCAAATAGGCACTCATCATTTGAGCTAACAATGAGCTAATGTAGTTGCAGATTTATCAATTGATAAATCATGTTTCTTCATGTGAAAAAAACGAGTAATCCTTGAAGAGTTTTCAATCCAGTTTACACAGCTTGCATTTCTTGAAGCTGTTTTCAAGACCAATTTTCGTTGAGGCATATTTCAGTAGTAACACAATTGGATTATTATTCCACCCACCTTTTGAATGAATGCAAGAATATAAAACCTGGTTTCCATATGATGTCAACTACTCCCTGAACTGATGTCAACAAGAAATGGTGCCGAGTCTGCCAACAGCACCAGCTCAATGCACGTGCATTTAAATAGTGAAAAATTGAAAATATTGGCGCGAAGTTACGAACATTGAATGCCGTTCTGAATTTATTCTTCTTTGAAGAAAAGCATTGTGGGGAAAATTATTCAGAATGATGTTGCGACATGGCTGCAACAGCACTGACAAATGTTTCCATATCAAGAATTACACGCCATGGTCACAGCGAGAAGGCTGCGATCGCAAGAAAACTCTAGCTGGCAACTTTAACTGACATCGGTGACATCGCCGCCATTGTGTTTTCATTAGCAAAAATTTGTCCCAGACCTTAATCAGGGACGTGTCAGGGAGAAGTCAGCATTATATGAAAACCATGCTTAAGAGCTCAAAATGATCTTCAGACAACTTATAAGTTAATATATACTGGAAAGAATTTTCTGGTAATTTAAGCATTTTACTTGCCATTTCAATGGTTGACTTAATGGTAGTCGCAAAGCCAATGACAAACGTTTTTCCTTTATGAGTTACTAGAAGCTGGCCTGAATTAGCATTGTTTGTTCTTAGTCCTCGTAGGTAGTCTGCAGTTTACCAAAGAATAGGTTCCCACACATTTTGTGATCATAGATATAGTGGTTGTTCATGCCTTCTTCCTGTGACATTTCTTGAGTTTAGAATGTCAAACAGCTTATCAAATGTTCTTGTGAACATGACCATAGCTTCACTACGAGTTTTCAGGACTTGCTACACTGAAGCATTTAATGTTAGAGCTGCAAGACTGACATTCATTTTCTGTGTCTGATGTGATAACCTGCAGCAAAAGAGGACCCTACTGATGATACAATCAAGGAACCAATGCCTTTTAGTGTATCGAATGTACGACTGAGTGATCGTGAAAGGAACAAACAGCCTGAGTTGCCTATGGTTGTGGGGAATCATGACCAGAGAGAACAGTCTGAGCCACCTACAACTGCAGCACCAAGAACAGATCGTGATCTTGGTGGTCCACAACCCCTTCGATGGTCAACATGAATACATCATTCGGTAGATAGGTTTACTTTTTGAAAGCCGGCAAATAGCATGACTTTAGGACTGCTATAATTAATATTCACAATGATGAGCAAAGATTTATAGACTTTTACATTATTTTATTATGAGGAAATAGATTTCTTTAAAGGATAGGGAGATGTTATGATATTAATGTTTTGTAAAAGTATTGCATGGGTTGCTGTGTTCGACACCCTGGGTATAAAATCAGCAGTCGCAACCAAACATTTCTCTTTGCCACCATATTTTGTAAATTTACAACTATAAGTTTTATGCTGAATGAAGATAATCTTATGGGCAATTTATTTTAGTTGTTTTTTGACAGTTCCATGATGGCACCACACATCAAGCTCAAACATACAACATAAAGTTTGTTTCAAAAAGATAATGCAACAAGCTTCCAAAACTCTTCCAGTTTTTTATGCTATGATGTTCCACAAAGAGTCACTTGATTAATCAGCTAGTAATTGTCTTCAATGTCAGCATGCTTTTTGTCACATTTGATAATGAACAATTACATTCGTAATATTGTCATTCAATGTTAGTAAAATACGATGTAGCCAACTGCTTAGGTTCAATGATACCATAAATCATCAAAGCAAAGCCTGTTTCTATAATTCATTCCTCAGTTCTGCAGTATTAAATACCTTGATTCATAAGAAGCATCAGCAGGTACGGTGTAGTAAACTCTTGAAAAAAACTCATGGATCAGGTATAAATGCACAACTAGATTCATTGACAATATGTTATCACTGTTAATTAGTCAGAGGAAAGAGACCACTCAGAAAGAGCACACCACTTGTTTGCAAGTTTCATAGACAATATCCGTATCGCTGTTGTAGTCGAAGATAATAATCTGAGATCATAGAGCCAGTTAGTGCACAGCTTGTTTGTAAGATTTGTTGACATTATCTGTATCACTGTTATCAAGGCAAAGATAATAGTACAAGATCATACATCCTGTAACAGCACATTGTTTATTTGCAATGCTCACTGCCAATAGCTGTACAATCAATGCTGCTTAGTTTAAGTAATGAGAACTTCAGTGCCTGTTTGGCACTTCTGGCTCCACCAAACAGTTCACAAATCTGTATGTGAAAACCATATAACAGCAGGGGGCTGACAATATGAACACTTTTATTGGACCATTCTTTGCATGAGTTGATTTTGTGCTATTCAAGTGTTCTAAAGAAGCAGCAAATGCTGACATAGTTGCATATATAGATGGGTAACTTTAGCCACTGTTGCTGACATATAAAAAGAACAAAGCGATAATGAAGAGAAACAAATTCAAAGACATGCTCTTAGGATGTAAATTTATTAAAACAATAAGCATTTAAAACATATCTAAAACAGCCCCCAAAACCAAAATCAATAGTAGAAAGATAAAATAGCATTCAACTGTTGTTGAATAGGACAAAATTTGTGAAAAAGGTGCCCGAATACTTGTGCATACACTTTCCCTTTGGAAACAAGCAATGTTCATTTTCACTGTGTAAGACATTTTCGGAAAGTGACGATGAGTGCCCTGCGTGTCTAATCGTCACCTGTTCGTTAATTCAGTGATTGATGAAGCTTTGAAGACATCTACCTGTTTAGCCAGAATTTCTTCAGTCTGGCATTGTGGTTAGCCATGCATGTGGAGCTGATATCAACAAAAAGCCTGAAATACCACCTCCAATTTTGCGCCGTTGTACCCTAGTAACTAGTTTTTGCAATAAATATCTTTCAGTTAAACTCAATTAAATTTATTTATTTGGTCAAATGACGCGAGCAACTGATCACGACAGTTTTTATTTAAAAGAGATGTGTGATTACGAAAAGTCTGCTTTGCACTGATGACGGTCCGCCATCTACAACTGCAGCACCGTATTGCTTACGGACCGAAAGCTCTGCATCAATAAATTTACATGGTGTTTCCACAAAACTTTGTATTAGATCAATTAAATTTGTTTATACTTCTTGTAAAAATAGTTTTACATCTCCCTGACTTGAGAATGTGAAAAGAATTTGAAACAGAGCAAAGAAATTCAGCAACTTGCAACTTTTTTTGATATTTTATCAGTCATTTTTAACTAAAAACGAGCTGTAGTGACCTGCATGGTTGTCAATTTTTTGGCTTCAATTTCCCTTGCTGAGTTATCCTTCCAGTGTATACTACAATTCACTGGTTTTTTCTTGTTACTTTAATATTTCTCTGTCCAGGACAAAGAAAGTTTTATGAGAATCCAATGGCAGGCCAAGATTTGGCTGTTTTATATTTATAGATAAACTGAAAGGGTAAATGGATTGAGTAATTGTTTCAGACAACGTGAGGGTCAAACCATGTTCATCATTTCCTTTTTTCTTTGAAACATGTTTTGTTTGGTTTTTGCCACTGTACATTCTCCATTAAAATAAATTTCAAAAGTGTCTGGTCGACATTAGTTATAAGATTGTCTGGCATGCTGTACACTGCCTTCACTTCTGCAATTTCATTCAGGAACTGTTCTTCTGTCTCCAGCCACAACTAGCTGGTTATCATTAGTTAAAAGGAAGTTGATCGAGTTATTATGAGTTAAAGAAGTAGTTGCCATTCTTTGAGTAAAACCCATTCGAATGTACAGCAATTGCACCCAGCTTGTGATGCCAAAGTCTAAGAACTCGCTCTTGATCAATCACATGAGAACAAATTACAAAATATTTCAAATTATAACCTTGTAATGCAAAACTGAACTTTTGAACTTTGGTGTAGTCCACTTTCATTAATGCACAGTAAATCAATTGCGTTTTATTGTTTTATTTTATTGTAAGTTTTACAGTATGTGTAGCTAAGATTGCGATACTTAGCTGCTCGATAGCAAAACATTTAAGACTTGGATAAATATTCACTTGGCTATTTGTTACTGCAGCACTGGAGTTATTTAAAATTTTGATGTAACTACTGGGTAGTTTTCTAGTCTATTTTTTATCATATAAAAAAATGTTTTTGGCTAATAATCAAAATTAATGCAGTGAGATGACTGGATCAAAAACAGTTTCATTTAGAAGCTATAGTCAAGAATTAACTATTATATCTTCCATAGTAAGCACAATGGCAACTTAATCATCTATCACAATCCTTTTTGCAACTAACTTTTCATGACACAAAAATACTCAATGATATTGCTTTAAAAACATTAATGCATTAAAACAGAAAATTAATCATCTTTAGTTAGATGCTGTTCAGGGAAGCATTTTTCAATGCCACTTTGACTGTTTTAGGACCGTAAACGAGTTTGGCAATATTGACAAGCTGCCAGTTATTTACTATGGTGGATTTAGCTCAAAACTCTATCGTCACACTGCAACTGATTATCTTGCTAATACAGTAGAACTCTGCCATATGACCACCTTGTTTATACAACTACCCCATTAGTACAACCTCTCTTTATTTCCCAAAACAACATTTAAATAATTTTCCTAAAGAAAGACACTGTTAACATGACCACCCTGCTATTACAACCACCAACCACCTTTTGATGTTCCCAACTCTTTAATACGACCACTCAATCTGACTAATTATGCTCCATTTTTGTATAAAAATAAAATGTAAAGAACTGGCTAAAGCAATTTGTCAAGCACAAAACAATTTGATTCAATGTTGACTAAATCGACCAAAGCTGACAGCATTTTACAAACCTTCAGGTGTTTGATCACAGAATTTCATTTTTATATAGGAATTTACAATATGTTTTTCAGTTTTTTTAATAGCTGAATCAATTTGTGTTCAGCTGATAAGCAACACACTCATATTTTAATGTTTTTGGAATTCTGCATACTATAACCTAAACTGAACAATGACCTGTTGGGTATGACATCACTACAAACATCTATGCTGTAATTTAATCCTGACTCTTGTTAGTACGAACAAAACGTTTTGGCCAAACAGTGGTCGTATTCACAGGGTTCCACTGTAACACAAAAAGTTGCTCAAACTTGAAATAATCAAGCTCTACACCAAATGACTGGAAAGATTGAAACCAACCATTAACTACAGCAAAACTGAGCAAGTCAAAGTATTGAAATGTTTGACATACTTTTTTCTTTTGGTCCAGGTAGGTCATCTAGAAACTCTCCTGTGAAAAAACCCCCAACAAAACAGAGGTAAAAAAAGATTGAACATGGTTGTTCAAAACTTCATAGAAAAAATATCGAAAGGCTCCACAAAGATTGCTCTATCATGCCTTCACCCTCTTTTCATACCTGTCTCATTGTCTTGAAGAATTATTTTTCGGTCACTTGATAGCAGTTCTTTCGTCTTTATATGATAAAATCCAACTCCTGAGGTTAGACTCTAAAAAGAATTACCATTAATAGCGCCAGTACTAAATTTGCCTCATAAAGCTATCATGTAGTTAAGAGCAGATGCTTGAAGAGGAGCTGATACTCAGTTTCAAATATGCATTTCAGTTTTGCTGTGCTATTTGACTGTTGAAATTGGTTAAATAAAGCTGTCAATCTAACTATGATTTTAAATTGACTGCTATTTTGAAGATTTGAAAAAGCCTGAAGAATGCATTTCAGCCTAATTAAACTATGAGAAATTTAATTCCAATAAATACAAAAATGATTCATTGAATATTTATGTTGTAGCATAAGAAGCTATGTTGGTCTTCATCTGTGTGCTACATGACAAAAAAAAACTATTTTATTTAAAAAAGTTGATTCAGAATAGTACCAAAAATTTTCAGAGCAATGACTTTAAGCTTTTTTAAAACCACGTTTGTCACATATAAAATTCAACAATGAATTTGCTTTGAATTTCAAATGGAGCTATAACTCCAATTAAACTAGGCCGAAACAATTTCATCTAAAAATAGTTTCGTTTGTCATCGAGCTTAACAATGCAGTTACGGGAATAAAGTTGAAAGCAGGCTAAAAATGGTTATGGTTATTTTTTCATACTTTACCTATTCAGAAAATGGTGGGGAGTTTGAATCACAATTTGGAGTGCACTACCTAGTACTTTCCATGATATGTAAATGCAATATAATACATTTTTATAAAAACAACACATACAAAATGCATAAATTGTTCTGTAGATATCTCATACACTTACCAAATTTATCAACAGTGATACAGTCAAGTCATTTATTGTCATATTCCTAAAAATGTAGGTACATATATTATTAAATGTAAAGTTAGAAATATTGTGGTTAAGTTGTCTTCAATTAGTTTGGTAGTTGGAAGCTTGACATGCATGCACATCCATGTACAACGTTTATTATAGTCAAGCATTTTCAAACATATTCAATGCCTTATTGAACATTTTAATGAAACAAGCACATAAGAAAGCAAAACCGAAAACCATAATATACTATGTACAGTGAGCCATTGCACTGAATTGTATTGCAATGTTTGGTGTAGATCATCATGAAAACAGGCATTTACATTGTCCTCACTATTATCTTGGCATCTTTTGAAATGGCTTGCATACTATTCTCAAATTGTGTATTCAAAGTACACATGGTAAAAAATGTGAAAATGTAGAATACTATTAGAACAATTAGACACATCTCTACATTCATGACTGATGGAAGGAAATTTTGAGCTCCATATTTTGATAAAATGTAACTTTTGTCACCGACTTTGCCTGACAAATGTATGTATAAAGTGTTGTCTGGACTTGAAATCTGCTGGATTTTGATGGTATAATTCAAGGTTTGGATTGTACAGATTTTTTATGTTAAAAGCTGTTCTTCTTGTCAAATTCATATGGACTTTGAATTGCACCTGAGCGACCATTAAATTGAGATCATGTGCTTTAATACAATTTGTCAGAACGTGTGTTGGCGGTTTTCTTATTCCAAATTAATTAAACACAATTAAAACTTCAATGTGCATGAATTAGAACAAGTTTATTACTGACAGAGTCTTTTACAGTTTGTCTACATATCATGCTCGTAAATGTGTGCAATGTATATGTAGTAAATGATGTTGAACTGTTTGTCTTCTTTCTCAATTACATCAATGGAAGTAATTGGAACTTTGCAAGTAATAATTTACTATCTTTTGAAAGTAACTTAAACAATCGCTATATAGATGATGAACAATTCCACATAGTGACACAAATATTTGTCTTAATGATTTTGTACCATCCCATTACTGATGAATAACTCAATGTTGAACTGAACCCTTCAAATGTAACTGTGATTCCCTTCTAAGGGAATCACAAAAGCGTTTGAGCATTTATACTAAATCCTTTTCCAAAGGGGTTCTTGTTGCAGTATTCTATAGACCACCTGATGGAGAAAATAATTTTCTCCACAGCTTGAGTAATTCTGTAAAATCAGATATTTTACTCCAATGTCAAGGATAATATCTTGCTCAGTGATTTCAGTGTTCCTAATATCCAGCAGACAAGCGTCTCAAGATTTGCCGATACAACGAGTGAGACGATTTTTATGGACATGCTCCAACACAATAGTTTCTTCCAACTTGTAACTCATGGCTCAAGTAAAATTGAACTACTCCTGACAAACAATGTGAGCCAAGTTGAAAACATTTAAGTTACAGATGATAAAGCAGTCTCTCTAAAGTCAGACTATAAAGTGATTGTATTTGACCATCTTCTAAACAGAAAACATAAGAAGCCTGCAACAAAGACAGTTTTTAACCACAGCAAACGCTACTTTGCAGCTCTTAGAGAATCACTAAAACACTTCTCATTAATTAAGGTTGTTCTCAGTGAAAATAATATTGATATCATTTGATCAAAATGGTATGATGTGCTCCTAGCAGCCGTAGACACTAGGGTCCATAAGATTCTACGATACAAGCTCAACAACGTGAATGTGAGCATTTGGTTTACTTTAGATTGAAAAGATTGTTTGCAAATGAAATACAGCATTCCTGATGTTTCAGTAACATTTTAGCACAATTATCAGTTGTCGTAGCAGTAAATATCTTATTCCAACATGCTAACCACTTCAAAAAACCCAGGCTTCCAAGTGACATGCGAGTTAAAACTACAAATATCTACAAATTGAGCACACAGAACAACAAATAAGTTTTAAAAATATTAATATAATTTCAGGTTATTGTTAATCAGGCCAGCATTAGAAATTGTACTACTAAATATGGATAAAGATTCACTATTTCTAGCTTGTTCAGACAATGAACTCCATATTCTTGTCCCTGTAAAACTAACACATGTTTTGAGATATTCAGTTTTTAGGTGCGGAAGGAAGAAAGTAGAATTTTTTCCCTGTGGATTATAGTGGTGGACAGCATTAGAACTGCAGAATATATAAAAAATCAGTTATAGTTTTGAACAGTAAGACCCTGTTTACACGGCACTGGATTCGCTTGGTCACGACATCAAATTGAGCAGTTTAGAGGCAAGTTTAGCTCGTTATTTATGATATGTTGCAGAACTTAATAACAACTTGTCCTAGAATGTTAGAGCAAATAAACGCATATAGTGGCCTAAGTCGATGCTGTGATCATGCGAATCCGGTACCGTGTAAACAGGGCCTAAGGCTACAAACATTATCAGGTAATTGCTGACAAACACCTGAGTTGTTAAGAGAGATCTTTTCTAGAGGAAAGAATATACTTTTATTTTCCTTATATTTTCAATATTTTTGTACTACCATTGGTAATAAAAAATGCAGAAGTCAGATAGTAAGACGAATACACCATCGATAACAATGACCAGTATTGCTATGTTTCAACCAAACAACTCAAAAGCAAAACCACATAATTACACTGAAGGCTCTTGGAGTGACTGGATTAGTCATTTCAAGCTATGTGCTGAGATAAACAACTGGAGTGATATGCAATGTTCTCAACAACTAGTTGCTTCTCTTCATGGCAGGACACAATGAATTTGCTTGTCACTGCATGACAACAAAAGGATGAGTTCTGATAACATGCTAAAAGCCTTTTAGGCTAAAATCTAGGCCAAGCAAAAACGAAAAGTGCACAAGCTATGGTTCAGCACCAGAAGATGAAAGAATAGTGAAAATATCAAGGATTTGGCGACGGATTTGAGACAACTTGCTAGTTTGTCATATCAAGACAAGGAAGTCATTTATTGAAGAAGAGCTCATTGATCAGTTTAACCATGCCCTTGATAACAAAGAGTTCCATGCTGGCATGAGTCAAAGCAATCCATAAACCTTGGATGAAGCTGTAAACATCGCCTTGGGATTAGAAAGTATTTATCTTGCGGAAAAGCAAAAGTGCATGAGCATTTTCCCACTGAGAAGTAAACTGTCTGGCATCACCCAGACTAATAAACTAATGTAAATATTATGCACTAAATGGTTCATAAAACATTCGTGATCATGCTTGTTTGATTATGTTGCAAAGTAGCCAGTAATTCTAATCTATAGCAGAAAAGATAAATTTTAAGAAATATACGAAAGTGATCAAAGAAGAAATATGACCACTATGATTGTCTTATCTAGAATGATATCTTGTTTGTATATATCCAGCATATTCTATACTTTTTCCTGGCATGAATGCACTACAACTAGTAGCATCTAATCGTTGAAAGGACTATATTTTCAAAAAATAGAAAACTTTTTCGCAAATGAATGTGATCGTTTTATCAGCAGGTTCAAGCCCCAAAACAGATTTTGACCTCTAGCTGAGTAGATGAGTCAGTTTCTGATGACACTTGCCAGAGTTTTTGTTTCCTTTTGCTGGTTGAAGGATTCTCCATGATATTTATCTAATGTTTTGCAAAGCAATGTTCCCACACAGCTGCACAGCCAACGAGCTAATGAGGAACTGAGGCATGTGTTGAGACGGGAACATAGTTGATCATATATGGTCATTTATTGTTTTGTATCTGTAAATAGCTGTATGAGGAAGTATTTTGAAGAATAAAGCATTGCTATATCAAAACTTCTGTGTTCGAAATATAACTTCCCATGAGCGCAACTCTCGCAGTTTGTGTTGTCCATGCTAGATCCATGAGTGGCCATGCCATAGAGATCATAAAATAATAGAACAGACATCACTGTAAAATATTATACAAGCAAAAGGGACAAATTGAAGCATGCTAAGGTGGCAAATTCTGCTCTCGGATGTAAGACCCCAAATAAAACTCCATGCGCTCATTGGCTACATGCATGCAGTTTGTTTACATGAATTTTACAAGTCTTTTAGTTTAAATAACCATATGAAAATAACAAAATGACAAGAATAAGAAGTGACACAATTCACCAAAAAGCAAAAATAAAAGTGTTTTGGTGCTTTAAATCAGGTAGTAAGTATGTTTTGAAATTTAAATACAACATTGGAGTGCTAAAAACACATTCCTGCAAGTCTTGTCCATCCAAAACAGTATTGTTTTAAGAAAACCTACACATGACAATAATATTTATATGGCAATACCAAGTGATGATTGTTTTCATCTCTGAAATCAAGACGTTTTAATTTAAACGAGTTTTAGTACAAGGCAAGACAGGTTGATACACAAACTGAACATATTTTATTCCGTGCATACAAAATCTGAAAGAAACACCCTTCCAAAAGTGCTGTTCAAAACTCATTGCTATGTTGTTGCCAGGGACAGATTTTATATCAAAAAACCTGAATACTTTGAAAACAAGATTCAAAACGTCAGTTTTTTATGAAAATAATAAATAATAAAGATGAAACTAATGAGATATATTTTACCGTAATGCAAGCCTTAAAAAACATGCCAAAGCAAGAAAAAACTTCAACAACACGTGAGAACAGATGTCATCAGTCATCCGCTTTCACCGCGTGCTCATACACCTGGGATCTCAACTTGCCCCCAATTAGCACGCTTCAATTTGTCCCCAAATTTCGCCCACGATGGCCGCTCTATACTTTTATAGTCTCCATGGGCCATGCCTTGCAAATAGTAACCAGTCCTTTTCATATGTAACTGTAGGGAGCCACCTTAATGCATCCCAATAATAGGGTTCTCAATTTAGATCTCAAAATATATAAATTGGGTGAAAGGCTGGGCCAAGTGTGTGTTTACAAAACAAGCTGCTAGCTGGTGCTTGGCAGCAATTAATGGATAATAGAACAAATTATGCTGTGCTACTGAAGTCAAGTGGTGGATATTTGTGATGAACAAATTGGTTTCTCATTTTGCTATTTTTAAAGTTAATAATCACTTGTGTGATATCAAAATTAATAATACATCTTCTGTAATTAGTAGCAAATACTACGATTTCACTAGTTTGCAGGAGTGGGATTTGAGCACTATTTGGATAGTTTCTCAGCAGTGACCACCCCTTTGTCTACTGCCAATGAAAATGATTTCAGTAATTGCAACTAGCCAGTCAGCTTTCCAGTTACAAAACATGATTTTAGTTGCCTGTAAAATTTTTTCAAGTGGAGGAATCCAGAGGTTTTCAAAATTGTGAGCAAATTTACATATTTTCCAATGAACTTAAATGATCTATTGTGTGGAAATTAATAACATGGTAACTTGATTCCATTGAATTTAATTTAGAATTGTTATATTTCAATAGAATTGTCATTACAAAAACTCATTAACTTGAATTTCAACAAATTCATTTTTGTGCAACAACCCTGAAACAATTGCACAAAAGTAGGATAAATATTTCATAAAAAATGGAACAAACAAAGTTCTGCAATAACGCCAATTCATACTTGTGATCAACAAGACAACTTCCCACATTGCTCATATCATTTTGACATTAAGTACATTCCTGTTGGCTCCATTACCATTTTTAATAGCTCTCATTTTGCATAACTATTATTAATATTTCATAGACTCTTCAACAAGAAAATGGAATAAAAAGCACAATGAATACCTTGGAACCCTGATGATATCAAATTTCTCCTTTATTCTCTTTGATACGATAGCACGAACCTAAGTAGAAGGGAAATTTTAGAAAAACAATTATTGAAATTTAGCTCTTACAGTGTATTACAGTGTATTATGGTGTATCTAGATAACTGGTGACATCAGAACTCACTCAGTTAACAAAAACACATATAATGCAACTGAAAGTATGGCTACTGAATAGCACAGTAGCTACAGGTGAGATTATGTCTTTGGTATACATATACAGTGGAACTCCCTTAGTACGACCAGCATTCGGCCAGAATATGTTGGTTGCATTAACAGGGGTGGTCATATTAATGGGAGTTGGGATCAAATTACGGCACGAATGTTTCCAATGACATAATACCAAATAAGTCATCCTTCACTTAAATCTATAGGAAGCACATTTCCAAAAACTTTAACATATCAGAACAGAGCCCATCAACTGAACACAACTCGGTTAAGGTGGCCAAAAACTGAAATAGACAACGTGAATTCCTGCATCAAAAATAGATTGTGAGATTAAATGCCTGCATGTTTGTAAAGAGCTGGCAGTTTCAGTTGATTTCGTCGATACTGAAGCAAAACTCTGTTTATGCTTAAAGGGGCACTTCACGCTAAAAACAAGTTGCGCTTATATGAAAGCCCTTTGTGAGCATATCTCGGAACAGTCATTCATTCGCTCCAATTCTTTTTCGTTACCGAGATATTCAACTTTCTTTCACTGATTTTAGCCGCCATTTTAAGCGCCATTTTTGTACCCACGGGGGGAAATGCATTGCATTTTTGCCGATCGTTACGTCACTGAGTGAAAGGAAGACGAAAGCTGTATTTTTAAAGCCTAGCGCTCTACATCAAGCAGTGTAAATACATATGTAAGATGCCTCATTGTATGGTTCCAGAATGTACGAACAACTCTAGAAACTCTACGGGAGTTAGCTACCATCGAGTTCCGAAAGAAAAAGAATT